>JAHUTJ010034804.1:0-15104 GCA_036250325.1 Characodon lateralis
TTTGGACCAGAATAATGGTATATCAGGATTATTTGGCTTCAATAAATCTTCATATATATAATTAAGAGAAGCGTTTGTGTTTATTTCGTGCAAGAGTGATTTATCTGTCAAAACATGGTCGAAGTTCCTCCACCTTCGGTGAAGCGGTTGAAGAAACAGTGACAGTTTATGGTTTGGTTAATAATTTGTAATTATTAAAGAGCTTTGAGCCCATAATCACAACACCAGAGGACATCTCTGATTTCTATTTGTAAGTGATGATTTTGGTTAAGAAATTATTATTTTTTTAAATTATGATTTTAAATTATAATTCTTGATAAATATTAATTAATCAATAATCATAATCCTTACAAGTGTAAATACAGCTGTTCCGTTAATGCCTCAGAGCTTTGCTGAAGACTATTAGAGAACAAATAGCACCATGAAGACCAACAAACAAAGCAGTTAGGTCAGGGATAAGGTTCTGGAAAAGTCCAAAGCAGGGTTAGGTTATATCTCAAGCTTTGAACATCTCAGTAAGTACAATTTGAGCTGTCATTCAAAAACAGAAATAATATGGCACAACTGCAAACATTTAAAGGCTTTTATTTTGTAATTAACAATGGACAAAGAGGTATTCGGTCTCTAAATGTGTAAAACTCAGACATAAACCAAAAGACTTACAACAAAAGGTCGTTATCGACTTAGACATTCATCTCACAATTTTCAGATTTTTGAAACGTATTAATCCCCTTCTATTTCTATTTATGTTCTGTATCACAAAATTGAAACCGAATAAACTGAATTTTGTATTATGAGAAAATTTACAAAAGCCTGAATAGATTTCCAAGGTGCTTTGTCTATTTCACATAAAGATTATTTTCTTGTTCCTTGTGTAGATTTCTTCCAAATTATTTGAATATCTGTGGTGATATCGCCAAACTTATGCCAATTGTAATCAGAAATCTTGTTTGCCTATTGGTACAGCCTAACTGCTTGCAAGATCTCTGTGCTTTAGTTGCCTCTTTTCCCATTTAAAAAAACATTGTTATTACTATGAAATGCAAAATCGTTTAGTTTCTGTATTCCACATATTTTCCATAATGCACTAAAATACATCCTGGAACATACAGAAAATGTGTGAATCTACAGTGTTTTACCCTGGCCAAGCATTTCTGTAACATATCCTGCACTTTCAGTTTAATTGGTACAGGATTGTCTGGTGGTGATTTTGTCCTTGGCTAACCTCAGCATGGGCTTGTTACTCAAGGGAAATAGGATGGAATTGTAGGTGAAGAAGGAACTGATAGAATGATTATCAAATTAATAAAGAAAACTTATAAAAATATTAGAAAATAGACAATAATTTGAAGGGATGTCAGAGTCAAAAATGCGAGAAGGGATGTGCAGAATCTACAACAAAATACAAGGTAAGAGCATTAGGAAATGGAAGATGTGTAATAGCAAAAACACTGGATTAAAAAGCTCAGGTGAAGGAAAGAGGCACAGAAGCACGAACCAGGTGAAGGAAGAAGCACAGCAGGATAAAAACCATAGGAAGGATAGATGAATGAATGGGGCAGAGAAGGAGAGCTCAGATGGAGCAAAGCCCCAGCAGGTCGACAGTGGGAGTAGCTGAGGTGGAGATAATGCCCCAGGACTTTGGGCACAGTTACATGTAGAGGTGCTGCTTGCAGTGGGTCAGTGATAAGGCAACCAAGTCTTTGCTGACTGCTACAAACTGTTCTTTCTTTCCTGCTGGGGAGGAAGAAACTTTACACACTGTCTGAGTCACAGAGAATACAAAAGATTAACTCCTCCTGAGGCAGAGTTTTGGTGCTTTAATACACAAGCTTTAAAGATCTAGCAGAACTGATGGAGATGTCTTTCTCACTCTATTATCTCCAGAGAATCTAAGGACTCAGTAGTGTTTCTGTTGGAGCCTTTTTTCAAGTCTGTGTGCTCCAAATGTTTACATACAGAAAAAAGAGGAAAATCATGCAGCCTTTTCACAGCTTGCATATTAAATATTTCATGTTTATTTCAGCATTGAAAGCAAAGCTTCAATGCTGAAATACTGAAAACATGTTAATAAGCATGCAAAGTTTCTCATAAATATTGGCTCTAGCACAATATCATGTTATTACTAATACTGAAACAATTAGCTAAATGTTAGGCCTCTTAGTTTTAATCTTTATGGTGAATACATGGCTCAGATTACTCATATTTAAAGCAGCCAGGCTTGTTTTTTTGTTTTTTTCTATTTTCCCCTGATCAAATGCTGGTGCAAAGGAGCAAAGCACTAACACTGTGTATCCGTAAAGTAAGGTTACTGGACAGCTAACTTACAAAGTAAGCAAGATTTAAAAATAACTTGACGTCAGCGAAAAACACTAAACCACCTGCAATATACTTTTCAGCTTAGTTTTGTCTCACATGGACAGAAGTGCTCAGACCCACTTTGGGTGTGTTCCGATAAATAATTTCTGGAAATAGAAAATGTTGAATAAAACAGTGAGTAAAATTGGTTAAATTTGAAAAATATTTGTAGTCATCCAACAGTGATTTCCTTCCATTTCTCAGTAAACTGGTTTGGTGCAAAAACAATTGACTGCTTGTACAGTGTATTATGCAGGTGGCCGCGCTTGGAAGTAGCCCAGTAGCTGCTCATTGCAGAGAAAAGTGACAAGTTTATGGCACTGGGAATATGAATGATATGTCAGCAACATGAGAATCAATAGGTAAAAAATGTCTTCTTTACCAACAAATTAACCTTTAAAACAATACTCATCTTGATGGCTTTGAATTTTGTACAAAAACCTTAACTTGATTTATTGATTTACTTACTTACTTGTAATCGTTTAATCTGCTGGCCTACAAAAATGTCCTTTAGACACTCATATAGTATCATTCTGGTAGATATGATGGGCAAATAAAATTAATTAATTAATATTACTTCTTTCCCCCTCAGACCTGGAAAGACCTGCCACATGTTCTGAAAACAAGTTTTATTTATGCCTCTAACTTTTTATAACATTTGGTACAAAGTCTAGGGGAAATTATACCTTTTTGCTCTATTTTACCAAGACAGTATATTATTGTCTCCACCTTAATCTGAATCTACAGCAAAGTTTTAAGTCCTATCTTGAATCGAGGTTTATGTTTCACCACTAGATGGAGACAATCACTAACTCTTAAGAAAAGCAGAAAGTTCTTTATCTGAAGATTTGAGGGTTTTTGTTTTCTCTAGAATCTAAATTTCACCAGCACATGTCATCTGGTCTGTAATTTGTTTCATAGCTTTACTAACCCTGCTTGCTCAGGGTTTACTATTTGTTTTCATTTGGAAAATCCGTTGAAATGACTCCTGAATATGATGGTAAATAAATATGAAATTATTTACCACCAAATGTGTTACACTAATAAACCAAACAAACAGACAAAACAACCAATCATACTTGCATGTTAGCAGTTACTGCTGAGCAAAGTGAAAGACATCAGGGGCTTTCGATCAGGGACATGATAGTTTGACTTCCCCTGAATTTGCCTCTGCCTCACGTCCCTCAGTTACCAAAATTTGTTTCACTTCCACACCGTCTTCGGGTGAAACATTTGCAACAGACATTGTCCACCCTGGCAGTCTGCTGGATCAGTGCTGCTTCTCTCTAACATTATCAGTGGATGATTGCAAAGAGGAACATGTCACAAAGTAATGTAATGTAAACAACCATAGAACATTACTATAAGAAAAGAATTTTCCTAATCCTTTGAAAAAAAAGCGTGATGATTTATGTGTTTGTTTTTGATTGTTTACTCCTGAAATGTATATCCTTATTACTTCCACTACTGTGTGAAAAGAAAAGGTATGCTATACTTCATCTTTCTCCATCACACCTCTGTTTTGTGATAAACAGAAACCCAGAAAAGAACATTTTTTGCCAGATGATTCATCTGGCTGTATGAGAGTTCACAGCCAGACATTGTTTTTTTTGTTTTTTTGCATTTTTAAATGTTACAACATTTCAGTAGACATAAATAAATAAAAACTGTTCCTAAGCTTTTAGATACAGGACTCCAATAGCCTAGAAATTATTTGTAGTAGCTGATTTCAAATATATTATCATTTTAATGCAAAATACCTTCTCTCAATATGCCAACATAAATGTCATTTACTGGTGTCCTAAAGTAGATTACTTTTTACTCACTGGCATTTTTTGATCAACTGAGTCTGACGATTCAACTGGATTGTGTTGGAATAAACTGAATTGAATAGAATTATGTGGAACTGAATTAGATTGCATATACTGGAGTATGAATTGGACCTGTTTGTAAAGTGCCTTAAAAAGAATGTTCATCTGAATTCATGATACACATTCATTGGCCACTTTATTAGGCACACCATGTTATTAACATATTTTTCCTATTAGAACCAATTTAATTATTTGAGGGATAGATTCAAGGTGGCAGTAACAGTCCTCAGAGATTTTGGTCTATAATGATATGATGTCATCATGAAGTTGTCAGCTTCATGCATCATGATAGTCTCCCTTTCTTGTATATCCCAAAGATTTTTCTATTGGAATAAGATTTTTTGATCGTGGAGGCTATTGCTGTACAATGAACTTAATGTCATATTCAAGAAATCAATTTGAGAAGATTCAAGCTTGGCGACATGGTGCCTTATCCTGTTGGGTAATAGGTGGTAAGTGACAAACATATTCTACAGCAGTCCTCAGGAAGGGAGTGGCATCGAAATGATGCTCATTTGTACTAAGGGACCTAAAGTGTGCCAATAAAATATCTCCCACAGAATAAAACCACAATTACCAGCCATAACAGTTCAAACAAGAAAGGATGTATATATGCTTTGATGTTGTTAACACCAAATTCTGACTCAATTTGATTTAACAAGTAATTGAACAGGTGTACCTCATAAATGGATAATAATAAATGTATAAATGGAATTAAATAGTTTCCAGATAAAAAAAAGAAGAAGGAAAAAAATAATGTAAAGGAACAAATGTCTCTACACTATGACCTGTCTTTAACTACAACTATCTTCAAGTGCACTCTTAAAAAATCTCTTCCGTATGGAAATGTTATCTGTCTGATGATTCAGATAGCAGAATGTTTTAATTCATCTGAGTCATACAGAGAGGCGCCAATTTTTGTTAAGTCTGTGTTAGCTTTGATGAAAGATAAGCCAAGGGTATCAGATGTGAAGCCGTCTTGCCCTGACAAGCAAGAAAAGAGCACACAGATGCATGAACAGACAGACATAAAGTCTGATGTGGGTAAAATTGCAATCATCCTTTTGGTAAACTTGTAAAAGGGACTATTGGAGCACAGTTCTTTATTTTTACACAAGCAAAAAGAGACAAGTAAATGATGCCTACCATATGTCATCTCATAAGCCATTCATAAATTGCTTTCTGCTTTATTGTATCACGTTTGATTTTTCTTGTTTTAGATTCACATTGTTAGTAATTATGTTGGGGAATGATACTTATGTCTTATCAAAATAATAAATAACTCAGTCTTGACTTTTGCTATCTTATGGTTCCTACAGGATTGTCTGTTGAAGGTATGCACATGCCAAAGGAAAGTGATGTCCAGCTCTTTTCAATAAGATTCTGAAAACATTTTTGAAATAAGGAAACGGTAATCAATTGTCATTCCGTATATTCCTGTAAATAATGCATCATGTGGTTCTTGACAAACAATCTTTTCAATTCAGTAACTTGTGTTACAAACAAAAGTGAAACTTATCTTCTTCTTAGCAACCCATAGTGCTTTTTCTGAATGTTTGTGGTGTTAAACATTTCTCAAAGCTCACTTCCTGTGAGTCCATCAAACCTATAATGTTGAAATATGTCATGATTTTCCATTATTATGTAAGGCTATTGTCACAATAGCTTTTCTGAAAGCATAAAGTTAATGTTATACAGCTGACTGATGAAAGGACGATATTGCTCACACTCGGAGAAGAATTACATCTTAAGGACACACTGACAGTACACAGAAGTTGCTTCCTTGAAAATCACTGAGTGAAACAAATAAAACCACAGAATTCTTACATTTTCAATTAGAAGTTAAGCTTTTTACAGTCAGTAGGTGGATTCCTGTTTTCATTTTTGGTTAACATTCAGGTAACAGAATAAGAAATGTTGTACATTAGTTACAGTAACATAATTTTTAAACAAGGGTTGTTGGTTGAAGGTGGTGTTTGCCTCTTTCAAAAATCCATGCAGAACATATTCAGATTTCTGACTTGCCCTCTTCTCAGATATGAATGGTTCTTTCAAGACACCCCCACCCCAAACTGGGAGAAACTTTTCTTTATGAACTTCATGACAACATCAGGAAACTGATTTACATAACGACAGCATCACACCCTGGAACCACAAGGATCTCCTTCCTCATTTTACTGTAGTAGCAGATCTTAAAGATTTTGTAAACCTACCGCTGGTTAGTGACCATTTCAGAAAAGGTCAGAGCATCACTTAGACACGTTAAAGCTCAGAAAAATATTCTTGTGATTTCTTCTCTGACTACAGTTTCCTACTTGATATACAGGTTTCAACTGTCATAGTTCATATCTGCCCAATTTATCTATTTGACACAGTTAAAATTCATGATCTCACACTCTGAAACACAAAGTGAAAGACCATAAATCTTTTGCAATAAAACAGTGAATAGATGCTAACATGACCTTTGAGTTGAGGCCAAGTTGAAGTTAAAGTATTGTTCTAGTGGGCATTTCTTTGTACAGTTGTTCTTGCTATTGGCTAATTTTTCATTAAAGGATTACTGGTAAGTGCTTAGATTTAATATAGTATTCCTGTATTTACTGCTAAATGTTTTGTTGTGTTTATGTGATGCATAACAATAGCAGATAAATTCCACTCATTGTTATATCTACGTAAATGAATTATGAACCACCATGGTATAGGCAAGTTACAATGCCTTGAAAATATTTTAATATCACATGAACTTAAAGTACGCTAAAGTGTGGGGAACAGGATACATGGTTTTCAAACACAGACTGAAATCTTTACCAATTCTTCGTTGCAAAATGGCTCAAGCTTAGTCCTGTTGGATGGAAAGCACCTGTGACAAATAATTTACAAGTCTTGCCTATAATTCTTGATTGCAAGTTTGCCTAATAAACCTGTATCAAACTATTGCATTGTAGCTCTATGCACATCTGTAGCTGTATATTTAGGGTTGTTGTTCTGCTGGAAGGTGAACCTCCAATCTCAAAGCTTTTGCAGCCTCCAATGCGTTTTCCTCCAGGACCGGTCTGTTGAATTTGGTAGACATTTAGTTAAAAATGTTGAACATAGACCAGTTTAAGCCAAGATTGACCAGTGCAAACAAAAAGAAACAACTTATTCAGTTTCAAACTCAGCACCTTTCAATTACAAGTTCTGTGCTAACCTAACTGAGCTACTGTCCTTGACAGGTTACCAAAAAAGTGGAAAAAATATGAGTCCAGGACCTTTCAACAGGTTTTATTCAGGTTTTTAATATTGTTGTAATGACATCATTATTTTTTATAGAAATTAAACCCTGTTCCTCATTTGCCTCAGCAACATTTTTTCAGGCTGCAACCTCTCTGTGTAGCGAACAACTCTCGTACTCTGTGTAACTTGTAAGTTGCAATTCCTGCTGCACAACTGACATTTTCCTCAAGGCAACAAACCTGGTATCTGTCTCTAAAGATATGGAGGAAACATTTTCCTTTCAGCTCAAACCCTGTACAGCTTGATTGTTTAAAAAAAAACTTTAGATTAAAATGTGTTTCCATCCATCAGCACAGTGTAAATATGTAAATATCTTATCTATAATTATTGTCTTCATTTTTCTCATAGTATTTCCTGCACATTGATATTCCTACCAGAATATGACTGTGAAAAAAATGAAAGTAAGTAAGTCAAAAAAGGATGAAATTTGTTTATAATACCAGATCGAGGGAAGCCGTATTTGAATTTTGGTTTATCCTTTGTGGAATATTTCTTTGCATTGTTTAATGTCTGCACCTTCCAAATTTTTTGTTTTAAGTTATTATGGTTAGTCCATGGTTGGACAAGGCAGTTTTGCTTGGCCTAAACCTAGACAAAATATTTAGGTCAAAATCACAGCTTTGAATAAAAGTATCAATGACTCATGTCTATGAGCTCTAGGTAACACTTCTATATTGAAATCATGTCTATTGCTCACGGAGTTTCTGAAAAAAAAAAACATTCCCAAACCATTTGCTGCGTTCAAAATCTATGTACAGGTCGAACTGCATAGTTAGTTCTCCTCTACAGGTAGAATTTTGCATGAAGTTTAAAATGTCTGGACTGACCAGGGCACTTTCTCCCACACGTTTGCTGTGTCTCCTTCAATGTTTGTGCCAAAAAGCTCTTATGGCATTCTTTCAAGAGCTTTCTTCGTCCCAGTGTTCCTTATATGCCAGATGCACTACATCCAATTTCTGCCATCTAATTTGTGATTCTCTTCACCTCCTCCAGACTTGCTTTCCCTGCCATCTCAGGATGTGGTTGTGCCATAGAGCTTTCCATTTTCAGATTAATCTTAATAGGTGTTAATGGAGCAAAACAGTAGTCAACAGGCTAACTCATCCAGGAATCAACCAGTGTCCAAAATTAACATCATGAAAATGTTGTCCTGATTTCTAATGTTTAATTGCAATCACTTTTGATAACAAGACATTATTGGTTGAATTTGTACTACCAATAATGTTTTATTTTGCAAAACCCACAAACAGCCATCTGGCAAAATCCTTGCCTTGTTCACTTATTTGGTTTCACTATGGCCTCATAAGAAATTTTAAAATCTCGTTTTGAGTTTAAAGCCCTAAGCATGATTCTAAAAATAACCTCTGCTAATGAGCTTGTGCATGGCAGATGACTATCTCTGTTCCATTCACACTGTCAGTGGAATGCTTGAATTGTTTTGATAGGTCCGAGCTGAGTCATTTGGTGAGCAGAGGGTGACAGCGATGTTTTTACTTCTAAGAAGTTTTATTAAAATAAACCACTTATAAAGAAAGATGTCTTCTGAATTCTTCAAAATCTATTTATTACCTATTCAAAGCTACTTCATGTTTTTAATTAACCTTGTGAATGATCATTAATTTACTTGGGGGAGATTTTTAATTTTAGTAGTGGTTAGCTTACTTGGACATCTTTTTGAAAACTAATTATGGCATTTTTTTCAAGTACACATTTTTTTCAGGTGCACATATACAAACAACCACACTTAATGAAGGAGAAGACTTGTTTATGTCATGATTTGTGAATGTTTTTGGGTTTTTGTTATTCTTATTTCCAGTTATGTTCTGAATCATGCTTCTGTTTATTTGTTTCCTGGTTGTGTTTTAGTTTCCTAGTATTGTTTTCTAGTTTATGTTCTGCACATTAGGTTTTCCCCTGATTAGTTTGGATTTATGTTTTGCTATAGTCACGTCTTGTTCTCCTGGTCTCTGTCAGCTATAGAAATCAACTTCATTCGGTCCACCTGCTCTGTCAGAATACCTGATGGGACGGACCCCAGAATGCAGACGAACAGGCAGAATTTGACATAAGTAAGAACAGCTTCATTTTAAGCAAACAAATAGCACTCACAGGTGAGGATGGAATTAACAAAAAGCAGACGTAGCTGGCACACACAATACGGATTTACCTTATTGTGGTGGACAAATGTTTTAATCAGAATTAAAAAGAATGTAATAAAGGACCTAGTTCCTTTTTTAACATATAAAAGCTTGGTGGCAGTTCTTTCTTTAGCTTCTGACACATGCATTTTGGAATTTTTTGTCTTTACGTCCTGCACAGTTTTTCACCTTAGTAATGTTCTTTGGTTCCTGTAGTGTCACAGCTTTCTTAAAATGTCACCCAAAGTGATGCTTTTTAGAATAAGTAGTACACCTGCTCTTCAAAATAGTATAGTGAAATAACATCATATAGTTGATTTAAACCAGTTCTTGTAGCTGAAAAACACCATGTAATAGGTAGTATTGACCTTGTGGCATATTTGGACATGATTCCCCTTTCCAGTCATGCACAGTGTCGTCTGCAGTATTTTGTGTTTTGCAACTATAACCTTGATTTTTCTACAGACTCAGACTTACTGACAACTATTGCTTCTGGGAGCCAGAGAGCTTTTCTGGCTGTCAGGCCAGAGAAATGTCAAAAGAAGACGTTTAGCTTCCTTAACTATGACAAGGACATGCCCTCTGTGGAATCGATTGACCACAATTTTTTAAAATTGAGAGGAGGAAACCTTGCTTATCAGGTCAGAGAATGTGTTTCAAAATACACGTATTGCAAACATTTTGCTTTGACTTTCTCATGTACATTTATGTTTGTATTTCCTTCTATTTCTACACACCAGTCCATTTCTTTGTATTTCCTTGTGTTACCTTGTGTTTTCATATGTATGAATTTTTCATGCAAATGTGAGAAGCAATGTTTTAGAGGGTTGAATAACATAGCAACAATGATCATGCTACCTGACACCACCAGTAGCAGCAGCTAAAATGGCTAAAGAACTGTAAATCGTGTGGCATAGCTCATAAGGACATGACAACCCTAAGCAATTAAGTAGAAGACAATTGGACTTAATCTCTTGTTTTTTGAAGACGTCTCACCTCTCATCTAAAAGGCTTATTCACCTCTGAACATAGATTGAGAGTCACAGGCTTATAAATTGTAGACAGAGTATGCATGCTAATAGGGCCATTCAGTTGATACAAGTCACTTGCCCGACCATAAATTCAGTTTGAGTCATTTTTGCTTAACAATCCAAACATGTCCCAAACGATGCCGTTTGTTAACATAAGTTATGAATGGCTTTAGTACAGCCTGGGGGGACAAGTCAGAACAGCGCAATATAAAGCCCTAAATATTCCCTGCTGCACTGGACTGTATATACCACACCGCTGAGCTGGTGTTCAGGTGTTTTTACCCTTGGGGTTAACCAGTCTACATCTAAGAGTGTTGGTAGGAAAATATCCTTCTTAGGTTTGTGAATACTCCAATCAAATGTGGAATGACAATCTTCTTCCAGCTCCTGATCTTCTCTCCTACATTGTACTGAGTTGAGTGTTTTCTTGAAATCCTGAATGCCTTAACATATGCCCAGTTAGGGGAACAATTTGTTTAAAGTGCTTTATTGATGTGTTTGTGTTCCTTATCCTTTCCTTTTATCCTTGTGATGATCTGTTAAGCTCGATGATGCAGAGTTCTGATGACTGACTAATCCATTACTGGAACATTACTATGTTCTAGTGAGCACTGAGGTCTAAAAAGAAGGTACTGGTCTGTTTATGTGGGTTTTCTGGACTTTAGTAGTAAGGCTTCTATCTTTCTCAATGTAAACCAGACAGTCCAAGTAAGGTAGATTGTTGTCTTTGGAATCCTCCCTTATGAATTTGATGTAGGCTGCAGAGTTGATGTGTTGAATAAAAGCCATTTCTTTGGCTTAGATTTTGACTCAGGTGTCATCCACATACACTGTATTGCCAAAAGTACTTGTCGGCCTACTTTTACACGTGCATGAACTTTAATGACATCTTAGTCTTAAACTATAAGGTCCAATTTGTTGGTAGATCCACCACTGCCAGCAACAGCAATTTTATAATTTTGTGGCACTAGTGGCCTTTATTTTGTAAGGTGCCCAACAGGAAATAGGGTAGAGAGACAGGGGAGGAAATGCAGCAAAGGTCAACAGGCCAGGATTCAAACCTGTGACAGCTACATCAAGGACTGTAGACTCCATAAATGCTTTTACCCCTACACCGAGCAATAGCAGTTTTAGCTATTCTGTAAACAAGATTTACTCTTTTACCCGAACAGGCAACGGACTGGTACAGCTTCCCCATTACTGCAGCAGCCGCACCGATCCGTCTGTAGATCTCAAACTCCATTCTCCCCTCACTCGTGAACAAGACCCCAAGATTCTTTAACTCCTCCACTTGAGGGAGGAACTCCCCTCCATCCTGAAGAGGACAAGCAACCCTCTTCCGGTTGAGAACCATGGCCTCGGACTTGGAGGAGGGGATCTTCATCCCAGCCGATTCACACTCTGTGGTGGTCCCCCTTTATATGAAGGAGGACCACCACCCCGGTCTGCCAGTCCAGAAGCACTGTACCCAACCGCCATGCAATGTTAAAGAGGCGTGTCAACCATGACAGCCCCACAACATCCAGAAACTTGAGGTACTCAGGGCGGATCTCATCCACCCCCGAAGCCCTGCCACCGTGAAGCTTTTTAGCCACCTTGGTGACTTCAAATCCAACCCCGAGTCTCCAGCCTCTGTTTCCACCAGGGAATGCATGATGGCAGGATTGAGGAGATCCTCGAAGTATTCCTTCCACTGCCCAATAATGTCCCCCAATCAAGGTCAGCATCTCCCCACCCGCACTGTAAACAGTGTTGGCGAAGCACTGCTTCCCCCTCCTGAGGCGCCAGACGGTTTGCCAGAATCGCTTCGAGGCCAACCAGTAGTCCTTCTCCATGGCCTCACCAAATTCCTCCCAGGCCCAAGTTTTTGCCTCTGCCACAGCCTGGGCCGCAGCACGCTTGGCCTCACGGTAGCTGTCAGCCACCTCAGGAGTCCCACAAGCCAACCACAGCCAATAGGACTACTTCTTCAGCTTGACACCATTCCTTACTGCCGGTGTCCAGCAACGGGTTCAGGGATTGCCGCCGCGACAGGCATCGCAGAACTTATGCCACAGCTCGACAGCATCAACAATAGATGCACAGAATATGGTCCACTCGGACTCCATTTCTCCAACCTCCCCCGGAATCTGGTCAAAGCATTCCAGCAGGTAAGAGTTGAATACATCCCTGGCCGGGGGCTCCACCAGACATTCCCTCACTATACGCTTGGGGCTGCTAAGTCTGTCCAGCTTTCTCCTCTCCCATCGGACCCAACTCACCACAAGGTGGTGATCAGTCAACAGCTCAGTCCCTCTCTTCACCCGAGTGTCCAAAACATGCAGCCGAAGGTCTGAAGACACAACAACAAAGTCGAGTGAACACTCTTATGCTTGAACATGTTGCTCATTGTCCATAATGAACACCATGTTCAAGCATAAGGATGTTCATCCATGACTAGCACAGAAGTCCAATAATGAAACACCACTTGGATTCAGATTGGGGAGGCCATTCCTCCCAATCATGCCTCTTCATGTGTCACTGTCATTTCCCACGTGGGCGTTGAAGTCCCCCAGCAGAATAACAGAGTCCCCGGTAGGGGCACTATGCAGCATCCCCGTCAGGGATGCCAAGAAGGCCAGGTTCTCAGCACTACCGCTTGGCCTGTAGGCCGAAACGACAGTCAGAGACCTTTCTCCGACCCGATGGCGCAGGGATGCGACCCTCTCATCCACTGGGGTAAACCCTAAAATGAGACGGCTGAGCTGGGGGGCAACAAGTAAACCCACCACAGCTCACCATCTCCAGAGTAGAAGAGAGTCCAGCCTCTCTTGAGGAGCTGGGTTCCAGAGCCCACGCTGTGCATGGAGGTGAGCCCAACTATTTCTAGTTGATATCTCTTGACCTCCCGCACAAGCTCAGGGTCCTTCCCCCCTGCAAGGTGACATTCCACATACCTAAAGCCAGCCTAAGCATCTGGAGATCAGGCCGTCGAGGTCTTTACCACCGTCTGCCGCCCGATCCTCTTTGCACCAGTCCCTCATGGTGGCCCACTGAGGGATGGCCTCATGTCTCTCATTCAGGCTTGGCCCGGCTAGATCCCGCGAGGAGTAACCCGGCTACCAAACGCTCTTCGACAAGTCCAGACCCCAGGCATGGCTCCAGTGTAAGAACCGTCATACCGGGCGATGTTCCGTGCCTCGGTTTTTTTGGTACTCATGAAGGCGTCTTGAACCGCTCTTTGTCTGACCCGTCACCCAGAGCCTGTTTGCCATGGGAAACTCTATCAGGGGCATTTAAGCCCAGACAACATAGCCTCTAGATTCATTCGAGCACTCAAACCTCTCCACCACGTTAAGATGGTAGTTCAAGGAGGGGATATCAAACTATATTACCTCTAATCCGAATGTCTCTGACCCACTGCAGCCTCTGTTTCATTGTCTTCGAGAGGTCAGAGATTGGTTGACTCAGAATTTTGTATGACTGAATGAAAATAAAACTGAAATAATGATGTTTGTTGATCGTACTCCTCTTTAGGCCACCTGATATCCTTGGCCCTCTTGCTAGACATTGCTCCTCCACTGTTAGGAATCTTGAGTGTGTTTTTAGACAGTTATTTTAAATTTGAGAAGCAGGTGTCCACAGTTGTCAAGACCTGTTTATTTCAGTAATGTCAAATTGCCAAAGCCAAATCTTACATTCCTTTTAAAGACCTCAAAATTCTTGTCCATGCCTTCATTACAGCTAGATTAGACTACTGCTTCTCCTTATACTTTGGACTTGAGAAATCATCTCTCCACCATTTACAGTTAGTCCAGAACACTGCTACATGGCTGCTAACAGGTACCAGAAGGCATGACCACATCACTCCAGTTTTAGCAGATTTACACTGGCTGCCTGTGCATTTTTGTATTGATTTTAAGATTCTTTTACTCACATATAAAATTTTAAATGGCTTGGCACCCAGTTATTTAACTCGTCTTCTTAACATTTATAATCCAGAAAGAGCATATCTTCTATAATATCTTCTAGCCAGATGCTCTTAGTTCAGTCGAAGGCACAGAGCGAATCTGGGCTTTTGCTGTGGCAGCTCCAAGTCTGGAATAAACTGCCCCTTGAGATTCGGAATGCTGAGTCTGTATAGTCTTTTAAATCCATCCTAAAAACTCACTTTTTTTACATTGGCTTTTAACTCAAGTTCAATTTGAGTCCATCAGAACAGTTAGGTTGAGATGTTGCTATATTTTAGTCTTAATTCTACTCTGTATATACAGGGGTTGGACAATGAAACTGAAACACCTATCATTTTAGTGTGGGAGGTTTGATGGCTAAATTGGACAAGCCTGGTAGCCAGTCTTCATTGATTGCACATTGCACCAGTAAGAGCAGAGTGTGAAGGTTCAATTAGCAGGGTAAGAGCACAGTTTTGCTCAAAATATTGAAATGCACAC
>JAHUTJ010034805.1:0-15100 GCA_036250325.1 Characodon lateralis
CACATCGAGAGGAGCCAGTTGAGGTGGCTCGGGCATCTATACCGGATGCCTCCTGGACGCCTTCCTCGGGAGGTGTTCCAGGCACGTCCCACCGGGAGGAGGCCCAGGGGACGCCCCAGGACATGCTAGAGGGACCATGTCTCTCGGCTGGCCTGGGAACGCCTTGGGCTCCCCCCGGAGGAGCTGGAAGAGGTGTCTGGGGAGAGGGACATCTGGGCGTCTCTGCTGAGTCTGCTGCCCCCGCGACCCGATCCCGGATGAAGCGGAAGACGACGAGTACAATTTTCTTTGGGAGTGTGCTTGGTGTACTGAGTGTTTTTGGACATTGTGCTTGGTGTAATAAAGAGGGTGCTTGTGTTACTTCAGGTGTTTTTCAAGAAAAGTAATTTCTGCACAGTAGAAGGGCTCAAACGGTTTCTTTTTATTTTTTTTTTTGAGACAATTACTCCAGCTTCGGAAAATACTCTTTAACAGGGAACAGAGGAGGCTGGTGTGACAAGGAACTGTTTGGCTGGGTGGTTTAGGTTTGGATACAGAGAAAGGCTGGGAGTCCTTCACTATGAAGTCCACAAGCACTTCATCAAGCTCTTGCTTCTTGGATCCTAAAAAAAATAAAGAAAGAAAAGTAACTTCAATTTAACTTACGAACATTTAACTTTCATTCTTTCTAATTCTGCATGTATATCTATGTTATGCTGACCTTGACTGGTGGCACGAGGCTGAGTGTTCTCGTGTTTGGCTCTATAATGCCTCAGCATTGATGACGTATTATTATTATACGTCAGCAGCTGCGGGCAAAGCAAACACTGCACCTGTAAAACCAAGATAACAACCCGTTACTGCGCCTCTTGCATAATATGATACCATGACTATAACACTACTGCATAGTATAGGCTACAGGCTTTCTAATAAACACTTTGAATGTACATTACCTTATTATTAGGTGGCACCAAATCGAAATATTCCCACACTTGGGAACGCTTCCTAGATGGTTGCTCCATGACAGAATAATCCACCAAAACTCTGAATATCCAAAATCGAGAGCTGTTCGTAACGTATAATACTTGTAGAACGGGGATGTGAACCGGGACTTGAGCCATCTTAAATACACTGAATCGCGCCAGATGTTTGAAACTCCACCAGTCAATTCGAAGCAGTCAGCTGACTCGGTCTGAATGAAGCAGTGAAGTGGTTCACACGTCATCGGGGACGTCACATGAAGCACGCTCCGGCCCACTGCTTCACCATAAGTACCCTGTCGAGTTTGAAGCACGCTTTGAAGCCTCGGTGTTAGAGGTAACATCACTACTGTTTACCTTGTCTTAGGCACCTCAGCCTTGCTCCTTGTTGGAGATCTCAAGAAAACCTCTGATCACAATCTGGACTCTGGATTCATTCCATGCAGCGGGCCGCCCTGGATACCTCTCTGTCTGGTTAAGCGAACCCTGTCCACCCTCCCACGGTTCCTCCTGGATCATCAAGAAGCCCCGACAGAATCAGCACTACCTCACTGTCCCAGACTCGCAACCATCTCCACCCTGGCGGATCGTCCAATACAAATAGTAAGCCTAACCACAGAATTAGCGAGCCTGTATCCCGATCTGAACTCACCTTGTTGTTTTCCCTTCCAGTCAGATGGCCTTCCTGGAAACTTCGCTCCTTGTACATTTCACAAATTGTTAATAAATTCTTTAAACGTTTCTCTGTNAATAGTAAGCCTAACCACAGAATTAGCAAGTCTGTATCCCGATCTGAACTCACCTTGTTGTTTTCCCTTCCAGTCAGATGGCCTTCCTGGAAACTTCGCTCCTTGTACATTTCACAAATTGTTAATAAATTCTTTAAACGTTTCTCTGTTTGAGTGTTCTCTGCATGTGGGTCAAATCGGCCTTAAAAACGATGACAGAATACTCAGGCCAGTCGGACCCGGCAGAGGCCCTCCGTAGAGCCGTTTCCGAACACGACCATTTAATCCAGGCTCATGGTTCGACCCTCCGCTCCCTCCTGCATCAACAGAGACAGGTCAGTCAAGAGCTAGAGCAGATGACAGCCTTAATGCAGCACTCTCTCACTGTCAGGCCTGCCACACCTCCAGGTGGCGCTGCCGGTCCTCCAGTAACACAGCATCTCTCTCATAGTCATGATGTAACTTCCCCCAGCCCTGAGAAGTTCTCTGGAGAGGTTGGGAGTTGTCAAGGTTCTTTATTACAGTGCACCCTGGTGTTCAATAGGTCCCCTCAATCTTTTCCCCATGACGACGTTAAGATTTCCTATGTGTTAGGTTTACTGACCGGTAGAGCACTTCGGTGGGCGGAGGCAAAGTTTGCTGATTTAAACCAGTTTGGCTGTACCAATGCAGACTTCATTAAAGACTTTAAAATATTTGATATGGATCAGTCAAGCATAGCTCGGCGTCTGCGGGTGCTCAAACAACATAACCAGCCCTTAACAGAGTTTATCATAGATTTTCGCACTTTGGCCGTAGCTTCAGGCTCTAGGCTCCGTTACCTACTAGCCGGTTATATAAGGTCTCACGGCCAGAAAGGGAGACAATGGAGAATTATATAGCCGAATCCCTTGCACCAGGCATTATCCGGCCATCCTCGTCTCCCCTCGGGGCGGGGTTTTTCTTTGTTGGCAAAAAGGACGGTTCCCTACCTCCTTATATAGATTACAGGGGGCTAAATGCTATCAGTGTTAAAAACAAGTACCCTTTACTGCTACTTTCATCTGCTGCTTTCATCTGCCAGGGGGATGAGTGGAAGACCCCGGTGGGACATTTTGAGTATCTTGTCATGCCTTTTGGACTATGCAATGCTCCTGCCGTTTTTCAGGCACTCGTTAATGACGTTTTACGGGACTTCCTGAATTTGTTTGTTTTTGTTTATTTAGATGACATCCTGATCTATTCTAAGACTCTTGCAGAACACCGCCGACATGTCCGTCTGGTCTTGCAATGCCTGTTGGAGAACCAACTATATATCAAAGCTGAGAAGTGCGAGTTTCATCGGTCATCCATCAGCTTCTTGGGCTACATCCTCGAGGGTGGACAGGTTCGTGCTGATCCAGACAAGGTCAGGGCTGTGGAAGACTGGCCTACACCTACCACTCGGAAACAACTGCAACGCTTTTTAGGATTTGCCAACTTCTACAGGAGGTTTATTCAAGACTACAGCTGCACGGCCAGCCCTCTGACCACCCTGACGTCCACAAAGGTTCCCTTCACCTGGACCCCAGAGGCTGAGGCCGCCTTCTCTACTTTAAAGAGCAAGTTCACCTAGATTCAGCCAAGCAGTTTGTTTTGGAGGTCGACGCATCAGACTCTGGAGTAGGTGCGGTACTGTCTCAGCGCCATGGCTGTGATGAGAAGCTTCACCCCTGCGGCTTTTTCTCTCGTCGTCTGTCGGCGGCGGGGAGGAATTACGATGTCGGAGACAGGGAGTTGTTGGCCATCAAGCTGGCTTTGGAGGAGTGGCGGCACTGGCTGGAGGGCGCCGAGCAGCCGGTACTAGTTTGGACAGACCACAAGAACCTATCATACATCCAAGCCGCTAAACGGTTAAATTCCCGTCAGTCACGTTGGTCACTTTTCTTTTCCCGCTTTAATCTTTTGATCTCTTATAGATCTGGAACCAAGAATACCTTGCCTGATGCCCTGTCCCCACAATTCAATCCAGATGATTCAGAGAAGCTGGCTGCGCCCGTACTGCCACCCTGCTGCACCATAGGGGGCGTGACCTGGGAGATTGAGGACTGTGTGCGACAGGCTATCCTCGCTGACCCGGGTCCTGGAACGGGGCCACCTAACCGCATGTTCGTCCCTGCCGCAGTAAGGTCCCGGCTTATAACCTGGTTTCACGCTTCAGAGTTTGCTGTCCATCCAGGAGCCAGTTGGACCATCGCCTCGATTACCAGATGCTTCTGGTGGCCCACGCTGCACAAGGATGTTAAAGAATACGTCTCTGCCTGTTCAGTCTGTGCCCGAAATAAGACTTCTAATCGTCCGCCTGCGGGTCTCCTACAACCACTCAGTATTCCTCACCGACCTTGGTCCCACATCGCTGTGGATTTCGTCTCCAGCCTCGCTACCTCTCAGGGTATGACCACAATTATGACTATTATAGACAGGTTTTCTAAAGCATGCCATCTCGTTCCTCTCAGGAAGTTGCCCTCAGTCCTTCAGACTGCCAAGCTCCTGGTTAAACATGTGTTTCGGCTCCATGGTATTCCCCAAGATGTTCTATCTGACCGCGGCCCCAAATTCACCGCCCGAGTCTGGAAGGACTTCTGCACCGCCCTGTGAGCTAAGGTTTCGCTGACGTCCGGTCACCACCCACAGACCAATGGTCAGGTAGAGAGGCTCAACCAGGAGCTAGAGGCTGCACTTCGCTGTGTGACCTCATCCAGTCCCAACGAATGGAGCACCTACCTCCCTTGGGTCGAATACTCACACAACTCTCACGTGTCGGCTGCTACTGGTTTCTCTCCATTCGAGGTCTCGCTGGGGTATTAGCCACCCCTTTTCCCATCCGATGAGAAGAAGACCGCAGTGACGTCAGTCCAGCAGCACACCCAGAGAAGTAAGCGCATCTGGTCCGCTGCCTCCAAGGCTCTCCATCAGAACGCAGCCCAGAACAAACTCTATGCGGACAGACGACGCGTCCCCGCTCCTGCCTACCGCCCGGGTCAGCAGGGTCCACACGGGACGTTCCACTCAAGTCTCTATTCAAAAAACTGTCTCCCAGGTTCATCAGCCCATACACTATTCAGTCTCTCATCAACCCTGCCTCTGTTCGCCTTCGTTTGCCTGCCAGTCTCCGTATCCACCCTGTTTTTCATGTCTCTCAGATTAAACCCGTCCAATCTAGCACGCTCCGCCCTCCAGCCGAGCCCCCTCCTCCCGTCCGGGATGTCCAAGACCATCCCGCCTTCTCGGTTCGCCGGATCGTGGCCTCCCGTCGGAGAGGCAGGGGATGGCAGTACCTTATCAACTGGGCAGGTTACGGCCCGGAGGAGTGCTCCTGGGTTCCTGGTTCATTCATTCTGGACCCCACTCTCATCCAGGACTTCTGGGCTTCCCAGGCCTGTCCATCGGGGCCACCAGGTGGCGGCCGTTGTTGGGGAGGTAGTGTCAGAGTCTGGTTGTCTCCGTGCTTGCTGCTTCTTTTTTCCACCTCCAGGGGCCGCGGAGCTGGAGGACCCAAGGTGTGACAGGTGCTCTTCATTGACTCATCAGTTCAGAGGACTATTTGAGGGCGGCTCACCTGCACTTCTGCGCCTGAGTGTTTTTGCCCTTCGTGGTAGTACTCCCTGGCCATATACTTTGTATCTTGTGATTGTTTTATGAGGATTTTTATTAACAGTCTGTTGACCTTGTCTTAGGCACCTCAGCCTTGCTGCTTGTTGGAGATCTCAAGAAAACATCTGATCACAATCTGGACTCTGGATTCATTCCATGCAGCGGGCCGCCCTGGATACCTCTCTGTCTGGTTAAGCGAACCATGTCCACCCTCCCACGGTTCCTCCTGGATCATCAAGAAGCCCCGACAGAATCAGCACTACCTCACTGTCCCAGACTCGCAACCATCTCCCCCCTGGCAGATCGCCCCACCCAAATAGCAAGCCTAACCACAGAATTAGCGAGTCTGAATCCCAATCTGAACTCACCTTGTTGTTTTCCCTTCCAGTCAGACGGCCTTCCTGGAAACTTCGCTCCTTGTACATTTCACAAATTGTTAATAAATTCTTTAAACGTTTCTCTGTTTGAGTGTTCTCTGCATGTGGGTCAAATCGGCCTTAAAAACAATGACAGAACCATTCCAAGCAATAGGCAGTACACATTTATCTAAAAAATGGCTTTTTAAATTTGAATTGAAACTTGACATAGTAATCAACTGTATCAATTTGAACCATATCATTCCGAACAAAAGTTACGTCTCTGAATAGACAGATAATGCACCATCTACCAAAACCTTAAAATGTACAATTTATAGTACAATGTTCTATTCAGTCTTGTTTTCATATTTATTTACTTTTTTATAATATTTCAGTTATGTTTTTCTTCTTCTAATTCTACTTTTCTTATTATAATTGACATCTTGTTTCTTACAGACACAAGAGATTTTAACCATCAAATATCAAAGAGGCATTAAAAAATCAAACTTTTGTTGCTGCTCAAATCTATTTTTTTAAGATAGTTTTCTTTTATTTTTAACATTATTTATGTCCCTTCAATTGTGTGGGAGTTTTAACAAGCGTGTCCAGAAAAGCTCATCTTGATGAAAAGCACCAGGAGATTTTCAGAAGATCCCTCCTCCCTTTTAAAGATTCCTGTAAAGTTTCCTATCTCCCAGGGGAGGAAACCTGTAAACACAAGCCTGCAGCAATGAGGAAATGGGAATAAGCTGCAGGCTCTCACTGGCAGGCAGCCGAAAGAATCTGTTAAACACACAGAGATCAAACAAACAATCGCTCCTAACAATCCTGCTTCGATACAGACAAGCTCTTCCTTGAGTGAGAGTCAAACAAGATTCCCTGATAGCCTATTGCTCTTATGTTAAGGTGTGTCTGGCATTTATTCTGTTACGTTAACCATTAATCAAACATAAATCCTTCCAAATAAAGATGGTGGTGTTTTGGCATGCCAGCATCCAGAGGTCTCTGACGCAGGTTGGTCCCACGTGGGGCACCCGGTTGTCCTGGTCACACGCAAATAGCCGGAGGACTCAGAGTTCAGAGTCTACAGGTTTTTTGTTCTCAGGGTGTGTATTTGTGAGTCCAAGTCCACAGCTGGTTACACGGAACAAGGCAGTCAGCCCAAAGCTTTATTGGATTGAACTGTGGACATTCCCGCTTCAGATGACAAACAGTGTTGCATGAGACTTCTTCTACAAGGAACAAATGTTCTCTGAATTCACTCTTGATATACAGAGACCAAAGTTTGAACTAAACGGCATCTTAAAGAAAAGCGAAGTTGTATATCCACTCATAATTTTTCAAATAATGAACAACCCAATATTTCATTTTTCTTTAGACCACATTTTTAGTCAACCAGATAAGCTGTTTCAATGATTACACTTAAAATTCTAAACAGAACCTACTTTCACAACATTTAAAAAATAACTATATATTAAATACAAGACTAAACATAAAGTGCCTTACAAGAAAAATGACACATCCAAACATAACACCCCATAAGGTAGCATCAGAAAAATAGTTGTCTGACCTGCCTTAAAAAGTGGGCTCCAAACATGTAGAGCTCGAAAATGTCACTGACAGGCAAGAAAAACAGAGATGTACACTGCCTTGTAGGAGTTTTTATACCCCTTAAAAGTTTCACATTTTGTCACTTTACAACCATGAACTTCAACGTATTTTATTGGGATTTCTTATGGTAGAGCCACATGATTTAGTGTATAATTTTGAAGTGAAAAAAAAAAGAATAATTGCTTTTGAAAAAGTGCACAAATGAAAATCTGAAAAGTGTGGCATGCAATAGTATTCAGCCCACTTTACTAAATAAAATCGCATGCAACCAACATAGTGGCAGAAAATAATCACTGCACATCACCCTCTATGCACCAGACATCATGTTGTGGGGATGCTTAAGCAGGAAATGCAAAGCTGGTCAGAATAAATCCTGGAAACAAACCTGTACAATGGGAGATTGGGGTGGAGGTTCACCTAAATATACAGCCAGAGCACCAATTATTAGGTTTATGTAAAATCCTAATTGTGTGCTAGAATGGCCCAGTCAAAGGCCAGACCTAAATCCAATTAAGAATTTGAGGCAAAAACTGAAAAATAATACAATCTCAGTCTTCTTGAGCTGCTTTGGAAAGAAAAATGGGCAAAAGTTTTAGTCTCTAGATGCATAAAACTGTTAGAGACATAACCCTGAAGACTTGACTCAGGGGGACTTCATAAAAATGCAAGCCACACTTTTCATATTTTTATTGAAAACCAGGTTTAATGTTCCTTCTACTTCACAAACACTAGCAACTTTGTGTTAGTCTACCACATAATAGCTCCTTAAAATACATTAAAGTTTGTAGTTGTCTTGGACAAAATATGGGTGAGTTTAAAAGGTGTGAATCCTTTGCAAAGCACTGTAAATGTCACTATCTTTTCATGGTCTGAGCTTTAATTGGTTTGGCTCACCAAAAAGAACTCCTTCCCGATTTTCTAAAATGAGACCATTGTCCAAAGCATGTAAACATTGTTCTAAATATAAAAATAATATAACAGAATCACGTCACGCAACAGCAAAATTGCAGATCTTCATCAGCCAAATCTAATAGATTATAAAAATTGAAGAGTTTCCCCCCTTGTAAACATAGATCTAACTAAACAGTGAAAAAGTTTTCACTAGAAGCAGTGAAGCGACCTAGTAACATTATATAATAAATGCTTGAGGATTTTCTTCCAGAAACCCTGTCCTTTTTTTTGGTGCCTACACTGTGTAAAACTTTTATTTACAGAGTATCACTGAACATCTTGACCCTCTTCTAGCTTGTTAACAGCATGTTCCGCAGTGTACAGTCTGGTCTGGAAACGTCGCCTCTGTGCGCAGGAGTGCGGCTGGCCAACTGGAAAAGTAACCAGCTAAAGCTGGGTGTGACGTCTGCTGTTTTTAAATTGAAGGTGGCAACAGGTTTAGGGAGGACTCAGCCGATGCCATGCTGTCACCTCTTTCTCTGGGTGAGCCATCGTGTCTTTCCACTGCTCTACGGCTTCTGGGAGAGGGCTGTCAAAGCCCAGCTGAACCTGAAACAAACAAAGAGAAATGGGTCATTCATCAGTTTCTAATGCTATTAAGGTTTTTAACTTTTTTTCTGATTTGTGCTGACAGATGTAAATCAAGTCATTGTTAGGATTTGCCTTGCAACAGTATTTGAACTTTTTTACTATTTGTCACTTTACACCCACAAACTTCAAAGCATTTTATTTGGATTTTATGTGATAGACTAATACAAAGTAGTGTGTCATTGTGAAGGGGAAGGAAAAGGACAGTTTAAAAACATATTAGAAATAAAACTCCTTTGGCATTGAGGCGGATGTAGGGAGGGGTGCCTGGGTTTGGGGCATTTGGGGTGTCCCTGGGCTGGGGTCACTGGGGAGTCTGGCGCCGGGGGCTGTGACCCCAACCGGGGTGGGGTTTGGTGGCTCTCTGGTGCAACATCCCCAAAGATTTTGGGGAACCTGTGCTGGTGGACATAGGTTACTGGCCTGGTGGCCGTGGTTAGGTTCTGGGTGGGGTCGGGGGGCGGGGGGTGCGTGTCAGATCCCACCTGTTTTTCTAACAACATGCATCAACACCACATTTGAGTGGGCGGAAGTAGTCTTGGGGTCTTTTCACACCCCCTTTTGCTGTTTGCCATCTGGGGTCGGAGGCCGGGAGAGGGAGCAGGCCTTCTAGTCAGGATCTGGGCTGGGGTTGGGGTTTGAGTCTTGGGGGTTGTCCGGTGTTGGGGTTGGTTTTTCGCCTCTCTCAGGATTGCTTGGATTTCCTTGGATCTCGGTCCCTGGCTTTGGTGCCCGGTCCGTCGGTTAGGGGGTCGCCAGGCTCTGGCGAGGGGGTCTTGGCCAGGCAGTGTTGATTGAGATGTGGCTTCGCTGAGATGTGGCATTTGGATTAGCTGAGCGATGATGGTAGAGCTGAGCGGCATAATGTTTCTCCCCGGGCTATCGTTGCAGTGGCATTTATGTGGTGCATTTGTGTGCTTGCGGGGGGCATGTTGCCGCTGGCCGGGGACCTCTTGCTGGGTGCGTTTGTCCCATCTTGGTGTGGGATTGGGGGTTCCGTTGTGGGTGCGGTGCTTGGTGGTGTCTGCCCTGTTGTGCCTGCGGGCGGGGGCTGGGGTAGCGTTGTGCGGGGCCCTTGCAATGCCGACGCAACGCGCTTTGTGTTTGGGGGCAGGATGTGGCAGGGGTGCTTGGAGCGGGGCTGTGTGTAGAGCTTGCACTGTGTGAGTGTGGCTTCGTCGGCTTTTTGGGGATGGAGCACACATGTGGGGGTGTGCCCCTGTGCTGTGGGGAGGGGATTCATGGCGTTTGGGTTCAGGGGCATGTGTTCAATATCTGTGTCCTGGTTGGGGTGGCCCTGTGGAGAAATTATGTTGGAGTTCATTGGGGGTGGGGGCGCTCATGGGGTTAGGATCAGATTTTATTGGGGGCTTGGGACTGTTTCATCCTGTGGCAGCTCTGGTTGGCGGGCTAGTTTGCACCATGTAGACCCCTCTTTTCGGGTCGGGTTCCGGGCCGAGGTTGCTCAGGTTCAGGCACCAGCCCAGACTAGCCCAGCCCAGATTCACGGGCTGGAGCGGTCTGCCTGTCTCCACCCCCGGAGGGAAGGGGACCACCCCCTGCGTCCAGGGGCTGGTTGCCCCTATGGGGTATCGGCACCTGGACCTGGGAGTATAGACTATATATGGGGAGTGTTGAGTGGGTGTACGACATCCATTGTTGTTTGTCTTTACGTTGGATGCGTGGATGTGTGTTTTCGCGTGTACGCACGAGGGAGGGAATATGGGTAATGTGTGATTGTGACTGTGTGTGCCTGCTTTTTGTGTCAGGTTGGGTCTTGGACCGCTCCCTTTCCTGGATCAGTTTAGGCCCCCCATCATATGTAGGGCCTATTTCCTCCCCACCACACTACCTGACAGTGGTTGGTGTTTCTGCCCACTGGTGTACTTGTGGTTCTCGGTGTCCGGGGCTGGGTGCTTTGGTGTGTGCCGGCTCACTCACGGTGGCTGCTTGCCGGGGCCTGGACCTCTGGGCTCTGTCAGGCCTCTGCTTGGGGAGCGATATGTCTTGGGGTCTTTGCTTTCTTGGTCCATGGCTGGATCTAGTCGGGCGTAGACGGCTGTTGATGGGGCCCGTGGGCTCGTCGCTGCAGCTCCCTGGTGCTTCTGCACTGTTGCTGCTGGGTGGTTCTCCTGGGACTCTCCCCTGCTCTTCTCTGGGGGGGGGTGCGGTAGTCCCGGCGATGGTTCTCCTGGAGTTCCTGTGCTCTGGGGGGCCATTGGATGTCTATGGCTCGGATCTCCTCCGTATCTGTCCCAGGTCCATGGGGCAGGTCTGTGGCTCCTCAAACTCACTCATGCATATTTTTATGGAGAAACCTTGTATACACAAGTGTGCTTACACTCAGCCCCACAGGTATTTAGATTCAGGTGTTAACTGATACACAAATGTTCTATATTGAGCTGCATTTACCACTAAACACATCTTGCATTGATAAGTACCGTGCACTTTTCAGTAAAAAAGCTGGTAATATGGACGTTTCTGCAGGTGTAGAAGCAAGCAGGGTGTTATATTGTATTCTCTTCATCCTTCTTTCTTTCCTCCATTCTATTCTCCTTCTCTCCCCTTTTCCTTTTAGCCCACCTCTCTCATTTTCGTGCTTCTTATTTTCTTCTTTTTCATTTCTGTCTCCGTGTCCGTAACAAATTGAAATAATCCCAAAGCAGTTTCTAATAAAGTTTCTTTTATAAATATCAAGCAGAGCTTTAAAGCGTTAGCTGTAATGCTCCACTTGTGAAAGTAAATCTGTTGGGCTCTTTCTTGGCACTCAGACAACAGTTCTGAGCGATACTCTGCCGGACAGGACACGGTAAAAAAAAAAAAGAAAAACAAAAAGAAAGAAATCAAAATCTGAAAAGTGTCTTTTTCATTTGTATTCAGCCCCCTTCACTCTGTTGCCCCTAAATAGATCCCAAAACCACCTATGCCTTCACAAGTCACCTAATAAGTAAGTAGTGTTTGCAATACATATCCACTTCTCCTTTGAGTTTGTTAAAGAACATTAGTGAACAAAGAACATCAAGAAGAACAAGGGAAACACCAGAAAGGTCAGGAATAAAGCTGGGTTTAAAGCTGTTTTAGGCTATAAACTTGTATCCGATGTTTTGAAAGTCTAACAAAAAGACTGTTTAGTCTGTTCCCTGAAGGAGAATAATTTGGAGGAACAACAGAAATCCACTGCTCAGCACATATTGCTGGCAGCATTATGATGCTGGCATGCTGTTCTTCAGGGAAGCTGCTCAGAGTTGATAGGAAGTTAACTGGAGCAAAACACAGGGCAATACTGGAAGAAAATCTGCTAAAGGCTAGAAAAGACTTGAGACTGGTGCAGAGGTTCACCTTCCAGCAGAGCAGCAACCCTAAACATAAAGGCAGAGCTACAATGGAATGGTTTATATCATAGGATATTCATGTGTTGTAGTGGTCTAGTCAAAGTCCCGACCTAATTTAAAATCTATGGCCATCCAATCTGACTGAGCTTCAGCAAATTTTCAAAGAACGGGCACACATTTCAGCCTCTAGATGCACAAAAGCTTGTAGAAAAGACTTGCAGCTGTAACTGCAGCAAAATGTGATTCTACAAAAATTACAGCCATGTACAAAAATGTAAATATTATCGAAAAGTTCATTTATTTTAGTCCACCACTAAGTGAAGCACATTTCTTGAAGCTTTTATTTCTGTTTAGTACCTGGTTAAATGTTATTATTTTTAATCTGACGAACGAGCCTCATCAGAAAGCATATTCTAATTTATTGAATGTGACTGTAGACTTAGAGAGCTAGGGTTAGGGTACACCCCACTTTTATGTGTTTTTACTTTGAAAACTATTTGTCCTTTTCCTCCCACTTCAATTATATACTGCTTTATATCAGTGTGCAACACAAAATATCAACACAATACGTTAAAGTTTGTGGTTGTAATGTGACAAAATGTGAAAAAGTTAATGAGGCATGTACACTGCAAATGACTCCTACCACCAACCTAAGAATTGTTTCAGACCAAATACAGGCTCTCATTGTGACACTCTACCCTAGCACCAACCACAGAGGAAGGACTGCTAACAAAGCAAAAGGTTAAGCACTTTGCACTAGGTAGATCCAACCAATAAAACCTAAGTGGCTGGGGAGAAAAGGACATACTGGTAGTAATGCGTAACCCCCAACCTCAATGTAAAAAGCTAAATGACATCATGAGTTCATGAAAACACTTAATTAAAGACTATTTATAGACTTACCTGTCCAAGACACTGTTTCCTTCTGACAGAGCTGCGGCTGTAGAGCCTAAGTGACATTGAGCAGGCGTGCTCCAGGGACGCCAACTGGAAGTGAAATGTCTCCTCCCACCGACACTGTCCGCCTGATGGTCTTAGTGCTCGCGTCTTCTTCTCAATGGCCACATGCCCCAACTGGTGCATCTCAGCTTTGACAAAAAATACTTTGTAGGAGGCAACAGAGATAAGTAAACATACCACAAGTCTCCTCTTTAATCATTTTACTTGATGAATATTGAAAATGCAGCTGAACTTACCCTGGGAGAGAGGAGAGGCTGATGGTGGGAGGTTTTGGGCTGCAAGGACCTTAACCTGGATGCGTCCACTGACTGGCTGAAAGAGGGTACTAAGATGCAGCTCAGAGTGACACACCTGTAAAAGCAACATAAATCATTTCTTAAAATACTTTTACTAGTACATTTCAGTTCATTAGCCAGTGGTGTTAGGTTGTTTTTGTTTTTTCTATCTTCAAGAGGTACTGAGTCTTTTTACAATCAATCACTGAAAAATATACACCTTGCAGAGGAGAGGAAAATTGGATTTCTGAGTTGAAAGGCCTCCTAACATTTCGCGCAGACTTTTCTTGTAGAAATGTAACTTTTTCTTTTTCTTGTGTTTTTGTTCAGTACTCAGTAATCCATCATGGCCTCTAAAAGCTTCCACAGTAGCAGCGATTTAAAATTTTTTTCTCTTTTGTGTCCAGCAGATGGGTATTCGCAGAGTGAATCAAATTGTCCCGATGAGAACCTGGTGATGATTCACGGTCAGATCTCCAAAGTATGAAAACAACTACCACTGGCTGAACATGCTTCCCTTTATGAGCAAAACCACTCTCTGATGGTAAAAAGATTTGAGATTTGACCTACTTCTCATCTCTTTAAATTACAGTGTCTGAACTCTGCTTTCTTCTCTCCAATACAGCCTGGTCCACAATCTTTCTCCAAACTGAACCTCTTACTGTTTCATTTGTGACTCGCCAATTACCCCAACCAACTCGACATTATTTATGCCAGCATATGGGTGGTCTAATAAGAAACAGTCAGTAACTTCTCTGTGTTTGATGTTGCTCATTGAAAGACTTGTAAAAGACTTGGATATGTCTGTTCATCATGTTTCCTTTTGGACCGTGTATCAGCTAAATCCACAACCTTTATATTGTTGGATGCGTTATTCAGAATTAACAAATCACAACCCACGTTTTCAAACTTGCTGCAACAAACTTTTTCCAGCAAGAACAAGTGGCTTACCTCTTAAAACAGATAAATCAAGAGCGCGCAATGAAATTTTGCAAATCCTTCAGAACTAACGTTAAAAGTTATGGTCTTTTACATTATAGCCATCAAAAACCACCCAAAACATTACCAATATGACAAAGCAAAGCCATACCGAGGATTTGGAGGGCTGTTTGAGGTCAAGCCAGTGCTCTGATTCCTCAGAACCAAGCTGGCGCAGGGAGAAGACGCACTCCGCCACAGTACGTTTCCTGGGGTTGTGTGTCTGCAGCCTCAGCACCAAGGCGCTACACTGTAGCTGCTGCAGACTCAGTGCAAACACAAAGGTCTCCATGAAGGTGACATCCTGAAAGCAAGCAAAACATGTGAAAATCAGGCAGAGTAATTCTGTCACTCCAGGGAATTAGAAGCAATCATAAAAAAAACATTTATTGTGCAAAGTCATTCTTTTCTGGAACAGGTAACTTCATTTTACATGGGCTTGCAAAAGTATTTATACCTTTGAACTTTTTCTAATTTTTTTAGCTTTATAACATAAGCTTTATTGTATTATGCTGTAATTGTAAGTAATAGACCCACACAAAGTAGTGCATAGTTGTTAAGTAATAAGAAAAACAAAATTATGTCCATTTGTATACAGACCCCATATGAGTGAATACTCTGTAGAAATCAGAATCAGAATCAGAATCAGCTTTATTGCCAAGTTCGTGCATACAAACAAGGAATTTGACTCCGGTACACTTTGCTCTTTTGTTCTGTTTTTGCATTACAGAATATACAAATTTACAATTT
>JAHUTJ010034806.1:0-15091 GCA_036250325.1 Characodon lateralis
TTTGACACATCCAATAAATTTCATTCCACTTCACGATTGTGTCCCACTTGTTGTTGATTCTTCACAAAAAAATTGAATTTTATATCTTTATGTTTGAAGCCTGAAATGTGGCAAGAGGCTGAAAAGTTCAAGGGGGCCGAATACTTTCGCAAGGCACTGTATATCACCTTGTGCAGCACTGTGTTCTGCCAACTTTTCCACATCTAACTCTTTTATTATGAGAGGCAAGTAAAAACTAATACTGTTATAAACTTAGAAATATCAGCCTTCTGCACCCTCCCCAACTAGTTCAACTGCTCTCCTCACTTGTAAGACCTCAGCTGTTGAAGTGTTGTGTTAAATTAGGAATGTGTTTAAAGTGGTCTCTGGGACTGGAATGAGGTACAGGCAGGCTCCATGCTTGAACCCTTCCCTTCCCTCTCTGCTGGTGAGGTGCCAAGCTCCACTGCAGGGTGGTGGGTCCCCTCTGAAGATGATGGTCTCAGAGCTTGTGCACAATTAAGCCTTCGTCAGTGGCTCAAACGTTGGTGGAGGGAACTCTGACGTGATGTCGCCTCTCTCTGAAGTCTGAACTTTTGCTGGGCTCACTTGTCACTCAGTTCCAAAATAAACATGTATCCTCCACACACCCAGAGACCAACCTGCAGCACGTCCCAGAATACCCACTTGGCTTTTTAAAATATTTCCACCTTGATTTTGCAACAACTAGTCTGTGCATTTGACTCTCCAGACAGGGTTCTATAGTCAGCAAGTCAAGAAGAAGGTTTTACCTTCAGAAAACGTATAGTTCTGGTCAGACGTTTACATACACTCATAATGGGCATGAATGTCATATTGACTTTGGGGTTTCAATAATTATTTATTCACATTTTCATTTAAAGTGGTGTTGTAGATTTGGAGGTGATCATCCTTAACCTTTTCACCAAATGTGTAAAATGCACCAGTAACAGAGGTAGCAAGACATACACTCAGCATGATACTGCCAACACCATGCTTGAGTGATCTTAGATTTGAAAGCCTCACCTTGACTCCTAACATATTTCTGAAGATTGTGGCCAAACACTTCAATCGTTGTCTCATGTGACCATAAAATATTTCTCCAGATGTTGTTTGGATTGTCTGATTGGGCAGTTTCATGTCGAGCTCCAATGTGTTTATTTAACCTTAAACCTATTAAGATTTTCTGTACTGTACTGAAAAGCTAGATATATGCCAGGAGATCAATCACTTTAAATGATTTCTGCTCATTCTGTCAAATATCCATGCAGTCATACCAGAAGCTTGTTGATGGGTAGAAAAAGCAAATGGTTGAGGTGCAGTTTCCTGAAGCGTGATTTATCCAAATAGTAATGGGGATGTATACATTTAGTTGAATCTGTATGTATAGATGTGATCTAGTGTGCATTAGAAAAGACCCAAGAATACTTTTAAGCTTGTGTTCCCAGTTCCGCTTTTCACAAAACACTACAGATCCATGTTTCTATAATCAGTCCCTTTTAGAAAATGAACTGTGTAAATGTATCAATGAAGCCCAAAATTAATATGACATAATTAATATGTCCATGATGAGTGTATGTAGACTTTTCCAAATTGTAACTGTGTCAAACATGATCTTATTGAATCACCTTTGCGAAACACATGTCATATGACACTGAGACGGCTTTAACTCCTTTGGATTAAAAAAACACAGTCATACAAACCAGATCTACAGTCGTGTGAAATTATTCAGGCAGCCTAATAAATATTCAAACCTATTCAAATGAAGTATTCATGTATTGATGTCTAATCTCACTATTTTTATCCCTGAAAAAGAAAACTGATTTATTAGCGCTTAAACAAAAATTAACATTGCTTTACTCATTAAATATAGCTATAGGAGCACACCAAACTACATGCCTGAGAATTAAACAGGGCAAAAACGCTGAGTAATGATGTTCTAATTATGAGTGCCTGATGTGATATGTGCATGTTTGATTATAGCATTTTAAGTGGGAATAGGCGTGATTTGTGTTTTGTAGAAAATTTAAAATGTTCTTTTCTTCAGTTTTATAGTTTATTAATATAAATTTAATTTCTTGTATTGGTAAAATTCATACTATATATACATATGTCCAAATCTGTTAGAAAAACATACAGGCTTTTCGAGGGTGTCCTAATTTTTTCACATGAGGGATAAAAACCATATTAACACTGAGAAGGAATAAGATTATAGGAGGACTGGTACAGTTCAAAGATAGCTTATTTGCCTCCTTTGGAAAACAGCACAAGTGTATCTGATTACCAGACAGACAAGAGTAATGCTTTAATAATTTCAATTTACGCTGTCGTTGCAGAGGGGTCATGACACACTGACAGTGTGTGTTGAATATTAAGACAGATTGCCTGTTGCACATCTGTAGAGGCAAACACAGGCCGACAGATAACGTGGCCATTGTCACACCAATTAGTAGTTGCACGAGTGACTGTAACAGCCGTGAGTAAGCTCTCCTCCAGATTTGACCTTCTGCATCTCCGTCAGACATCGAAAGGGAGACATAAAACGACCCTCAGCCCTTGACAGAGCGCACTTGTCTGGGGGCAGCTTTTCAATCTGGTTATCTTGAGAATTGCAGACATGTGAGAGGTCCTCTGTGGCATGCAGAGTTCGTGTCAGGAGCAAGGGCCTTGCTTCCTTTCAAGAGCCCTCAGAGTGCTTCGGAGGATATGCTAATGTGTGCCGAGAGGCTTCTCCTTCCTGCATGTTGTTGAGTACATGTGCGTGTCTATTAAAGGTGCCAACATCTTCAGTGAATGACAAATAACTCCTGTGAAGTCAACATCCCTTCCCCCCCCAGGCGTTCCTGTGTTTCTCCTTGACCCTTCAGAGGGGGTTACCTTGCCTTGTTGCGTCTGTCCCACTCTGGAGACGTTCAAGGAGAGCGAGTGCTTTTTAAAAAGCAGAGCGCAAGGCTGGGCTTCTCCTCCAGCTGTAGATCTTTCATGCCTGCATGGTTCTGGCCTTGAGGAGCCATGAAGGATAATTCTGTATGGTCCCGGTTCTTTGTGATGACACAGCTGTTGGTGTGATATATCCTCTAAATTAATTTAAGTGCATCAAAACAAGTCTTTTGGGGCAAATTTGTAAACAAATTTAAACCATAGCTGACGAAAGGCATGTGTCCTTCATTTAGACTATATGATACTAAAGGAATTGCTTTGTTCCTTTTTTATCTTACTCTAAGCTTTAGTTTATTTTAAATGTCAGTTTCCTTTAACATGAAAATATGTCTACAAAAACCCATATATCACTGTTATCTTACTAAAAAATCTAACTGCACAGATTGGTTGAAATGATATCAATTGCTATCCTTCAGAGGTAATTTCATCTGGGGCTGGCTGCTTCACTGTGGAAGTTACTATTTTGAATTTGTGTGTAAAAATTGTCATCTGGAAAATGCATAATAGAGCTCCATCTGCTATCAAAATCATGTCCAGGCATGGCTGTAGACATCTTCCGGATGAAGTGGACGTGTTTATTCTTTCTGAGGCAGTCTGATGAGATTTTGACTTAAATTATAGATGCTATCCTTGACTAAGGACTGAGCTTCCGTCAGTCCCACACAATGAATGATTCAGTCTCAAGTGAGTAATGGTGAATTTGTATTTCTGAAGGTGATGCATGGTACTTACAAATAGTGATGTCCTGTTCTCAGTTGTTGGCCTACTATCTACGGTAGGGGTTCTAAAAGTTGTATAAAGGTTGAAAATCCAGCTTCTAGATAAGGTAAACAGTCTGAAAGAAGTGGTGATGAGTTAATGTTAAGTTTGGTAGCACAAGAAAAGGCTCATTTTACCTTAAATTGTTGTTAGCTTTGCTCTAATTTTCTACAGTAAAGCATAATGAGGACTCTGACTTTCACTTGATTAAGCCTCCTGTGTTCCCAGACCAGATTGCCTTCTCCCTTGTTAATTTACCAACCTCCATAAAAGTGCATATGAGATGGTAGGAAAATGTTTTTGCTTAATTCTAGTAGAAAAAGAGAGAAAGAGATTTTTCCTCCTAAAACTGGCATCTAAGAGGTAAAATTTCAGAAAAATGTCAGAAAATATGTTTGGTGAAAACAAAAGTTAGTAATGGCATTACCTTAAAAATAGGAAAAGATATTTTGATACATATTATTTCAATGCCAACCTTTAAACCTTTGGATTTTTATTTCTTCAGAATTCAGTATAAACACATTCTTTACATAAATGTATATCTAATCATTAGGTTATTGCCTAAAATGGCTACAGCTCAGTATAGAAATAACACCAATTCAAAATTGGAATTAAGTGAATGTTTTGCAAACATCAACTCAGTCAAGTCACTTGAGACCACTGGCTTTATCTGGGAAACATGGAATGTGGGATGGATACAAAGACTTGCAGGAAGGTGAAGACGAACAGTAGACGGACTAATTACCATCTCGATCTCGTAGCGTCCAATGAAACGAGGCAAAAGCTTCCTAGACATGGATTTAAGGGGCACATCACTTGCCGACAACCAAACCTTTTGTCCAGGTCGATACTCCGGTGCAGGTCTGCGTTTGCGGTCAGCAAAACGCTTGTTTTGATCTGCAGTGCGATTGAGGCTCTGGACAGTTGAATTCCAAATGGTCTTACAGCAGCAGACATGTTGGTGGACGGATGACACTGATTTCTCTTTCATCAGCAGCAAACAAGGGTGGCTGATAGCCCAGTGAGGCCTCAAAAGGTGAACGTCCAGTGGCAGAGGAGATGTGAGAATTTAAAGCATACTCTACCCAAGGTAGATATGTGCACCTGTCAGAAGAGTTAGTGGACGTGAGACATCGTAGGGTTGATTCTAGCTGCTGATTTAATCTTTCGGTCTGACCAGTAGACTGTGGGTGGTAACCTGAAGTTAATGAAATCTTGGCTAAACAAAACTGTTTCCAAACCTGCGAAATGAACTGTGGACCTCGGTCAGACAAAATGTCCTGTGGAATTCCATGGAGACAAAAGACGTGTTTAGTGAGGAGTTTGGCGGTTTGAAGGGCTGAAGGGCTGAAGGAAGTTTTCTGAGAGGGATGAGATGGCAGGCTTTAGAAAAACGGTCTACAATAGTGAGAATAGTTGTCATACCAGAAGAGAGGGGAAGACCAGTAACAGAATCCAAAGCTTTGTGAGACCAGGGACAACTTGGGATGCTTAGAGGTTGGAGAAGACCTGCAGGGGGCTGGTTACAAGACTTATTCCTAGCACAAGTAGCACAAGACTGAACAAATTCCTTCACATCTTTATGTAATGTTGGCCACCAAAACCTCCTTTGAACCAATGTGATAGTTCTGCTAACACCTGGATGAGCCGAAAACCTTGCTGTGTGCAGCCAGTTAATTAATCGAGCTCGTACTGTAGATGGGACGTAGATACAGTTAGGTGGCCCATTGCCAGGATCGGGCTCCTGTTGTTGAGCGTTTAACACCGTGTCCTCATTCTCCCATCTAAGTGCCCCAACCGTCCAACTGGGCGGTATGATGGGTGCAGGTTCCTTCACCAAATCGTCTGTGGCAAATTGTCTGGAGAGGGCATCAGGCTTAGTATTCTTAGGTCCGGGCCTGAAAGAAATACATAAGTCGAAACGAGAGAAAAATAAGGACCAGCGAGACTGACGTGGCTTTAGCCTTTTGGCTGACTGTAGGTAGGCCAACTTCTTGTGATCAGTCCAGACTTGGATGGGACGTTTGGCCCCCTCAAGCCAGTGGCGCCCCTCCTCAAGGGCCAGCTTTATCTCCAGGAGTTCTCTGTCACCCACGTCGTAGTTCCTCTCTGTATTGCTGAACCTGCGAGAAAAGAAAGCACAAGGATGAAGTCATCTTCAAATTTTGCGACAGCACTGCTCTGACCCCGACGTGCGATGCGTCGACTTCCAGGATGAATTGTCTTGTGGAATCCGGATGCACCAAGATGGGGGCGCGAGAGAACTTCTCCTTGAGGGTACAAAAAGCCGCTTCAGCTTCGGATGAACAGGAAAAGGAGATCTAGAAGAAGTTAGAGGAGCAGCAATGAGACTATAGTCCTTGATGAAACGTCTGTAAAAATTGGCGAATCCCAAAAAACGCTGCAAAGATTTGCGTGAGTCCGGCACCGGCCATTCTAGTATAGCTCTTATTTTCTCTGGATCAGAACGTACCTGTCCACCCTCAAGGATGTAGCCCAGGAAGGTGACTGATGACTGGTGAAACTCACACTTCTTGGCTTTTACGAACAGACGGTTCTCCAGGAGACGTTGAAGAACTTGGCGAACGTGTTTGCGAGGCTCCTGCATATTCTTAGAGTAAATCAGAATATTATCTAAATATACGAAGATGAAAATGTTCAAAAAATCCCTGAGAACGTCGTTGACCAAAGCTTGAAAAACCGCAGGAGCATTACACATTCCAAAAGGCATGACCAAATACTCGAAATGACCCAACGGCGTTTTAAAAGCCGTCTTCCACTCATCCCCCTGGCGGATCCTGACCAAGTGGTAAGCGTTACGAAGATCTAATTTAGAAAAAAAACGTGGCACCATAAACGGGTTCAAAAGCAGAAGTGATGAGGGGAAGTGGGTAGTTATTCTTAATGATAATCTGATTTAAACCCCTATAGTCTATACAGGGACGCAATGAACCCTCCTTCTTCCCTACAAAAAAGAAACCCGCCCATAGTGGTGGTGAGGAAGGACGAATAATACCTGCTGATAAGGAATCATTGATATAGTCTTCCATAGATTTCTGCTCAGGATGTGAAATGTTGTAGAGTCTGCTAGAGGGGAAAGGTGCGCCGGGGAGAAGGTTAATTGCACAATCATAGGGTCTGTGAGGAGGTAATGATAGAGCCTTATTCTTGATAAACACTCCCTTCAGGTCATGATATTCTTGAGGTACATGAGTCAAATCGATTCCTTCGTCCTCACTGCTAACCTGTGGGGGTAGATTTGTTGTGAATGCTGATCTTAGACAAGATGAATGGCAGTTAGCGGACCAGGACTCTATGCGACACCTTGACCAGTCTAGATGTGGATTATGTTGTAACCAGGGGAATCCTAAAACCAGAGAACCTTGATATACTGGAAATACAAATAATGATGTATTTTCCCTATGATTGCCAGATAACAGTAGTTCCACTGGCTTGGTTCGTTGTGTTATCTGTTGTTGTTTCTTTCCGTCTAAAGCTAAAACTGAATGTGGTGATTCAAGGGACTCCACTTCTATTCCTGCCTGGTTTACCAAATCCAGATCTATGAGATTCTGTTCGCAGCCGGAATCTATAAGTGCAGGTACCGTCAATGTACGCTGACCCACTAAAAGAGTCGTTGGTAAGCTGAATCTGGGGGCTTTACTATTCTGAGCTTGGTCCACCAACCCCCCCTTCAAAGCCGGTGGACCATGACTTTTAACGGCCCACTGCAGGCAGGACAGGTTGCTACGAAATGATCTGCGGAACCACAGTAAAAACATTGCCTAGAAACTCTTCATCTTTGTCTTTCTTCAAAAGATAAGCGGGTTCCTCCTAACAGCATGGGCTCGGGTTCGGTAGCTGATTGTTGTGATGAAGCCTTGACAACGGATGGAGAATTACTCCTTAACTGGGGGTGAAAATATGACCTTTCTGCTCGGGCTCTTCTTCTTTCTCTTCTTCTGTTATGTATCCTAGTTGCTAATAAAATAACCTCATCTAAAGTAGGAGACACCTCTACCCTGGTTAATTCATCCTTTAGAGGATCGTCTAAGGTGTGCAAAAAGGTAGTCTTTAGAGCCTCATTATTCCAGCCACATGTAGCTGCCAATGTACGGAATTCAATAGAAAACTCAGTAATGGGTCTATGAAGTTGTTTTAAGGCCCTTAAACGTCGGCCAGCACTGGATTTGTCTAATACAGGTGAAAAAGTCTTTCTAAATTCTTTAATGAAGTCATCAAAAGTACAACCAAACTCCCTGCAATCAAGAAAACGGGATTCAGCCCACTGCAAAGCTTTGCCGGTCAGTAATCCAATTATATATGATATCTTCACATTATCATGAGGAAAAGAGTGGGGGGACCGGTTAAACACCAAAGAACACTGAAGCAAAAAACCCCCACAATTTCCTACCTCACCAGAGAATTTGTCCAGACTAGGGGATGTGACGTCACGAAAATGGGGTGACTGAAAGGATTCCGGAAACGCAGAAGCGCCATCTGGAGGAGTGGTGGATGAAGTATCTAGCGTTTGTTGTAACATGGTGGCGATCTGTTCTATCTGTTGGTTGGTTTGTCGTTGCTGTTCTGTAAGGGAACGAAGAGAGGAATCATGAAACTGGATCAGCTTCTTTTTCATTCAGTCAGCATAGAATTACCTGACCACATGGGGGCATGTACATTGATGTTTCATTCCCAGTTGGTCAGTTGACACAACGAGAAAGTGACATTGCCTTTCTGAAACAGGTAAACACTGTGAATTCCACAGCTTTAATCCCAATACCCATGCACTATTGAAACCAGTGGCACACAAAGCGTCACACATATACTTGAAAGAAGTGACAGGACTTCCACAAAGTTGACTTGATTTCCTCATATTTAAACCTGCCTAAAATGTGTTTCTTAATGGGGCAGCATACATGGCAAAATATGACACTGTGTGAAAGTACACTACTCACTATCCAAAAAAAGCATCAATAATCAACAGCCATTTTTGCAGTTTCTGTATTTAGTGAGCGAAGTATAAAAAGCTATCCATTTATTTCAAATGTATGCATTTTCAGCCCCAGTTTCTCTTTTTAGTTTCAGCACAAATCAGTTCTCTACCTCAGTTCACCCATAAGTAACATAATCCTGTTCTGCATTAAGACTAATCAAAGGTGGATGACCAGAGGTGATTCCTCTGAAGCGCAGCTTTTTCAATAGAAATCTAGCAACTGCATAACAAAAACACAACTTTCCAGCTCTACAACAAATTGAATTGGCTGTCTTTGTGCAAAATCACATGATGCAACCCTGAAAATATGGGATATTCTTAATGTTCTATTGTTGTGGTCAACCACAAAACTTGCAAACTGCAAAAGAGAATTTCCCCAGTCTTGTACAACATGATAAATACAGCTGACATATATAGTACATTGGTTTGGCTTTTGGAAACATCATTGCAACATGGACAAAAGTCTTGAGGCCTCAGCCATGAAATGAAGAACTGCAATTTAGGCTGTAAAGAAGCACTCGTAAATCATCTGCCTTTACCAATAGACACATAGAGCAAGACTGAGACTTTTAATTCACTAATTATCTCATGATGTGCCCCAAGAAAGTACAATCCTTTACTTGATAATTAATCTATCATGAATGGTGCTTTGCAAAAATATCATTGACTCTTGAACTTTTCCAAATTTTGTTATGTTACAATCACAAATTCTAATGTATTTATTGAGATTTGCTGAAGCCAACTTGATTGCGCCCCATTAACTGTGATACATTAAACAAAATCCAGCGCAAATTACAGTTTTTAGAAGTCACATAATTGGTATACAGAGAATAATATTATAGCTGTTTTGTGAAGGCCTAATAGGTTTGTTGTAGAATATGACAGACAAACTGCATCATGAAGACCAAGGAACACAACAGACAAATCAGGGATAAAGTTGTGGAGAAGGTTAAAGCAGAGTTAGGTTGTAGAGAAAATTTCGCAACCTGTGAACATCCCACAAGACAGTGTTTAATCCACAATCTCAAAAATGAATACGTATGACAGAGCCTATGCTGACAGACAGTGCAACCAGAACATTAATCAGAGAAGCACCTGGAGGCTCATGTGGAGGAGTGACACACAGCTCAGCATAGGTAAACAGTCAACTGGACAAATTCTAGTGTTCCAATCCACAAATCTGGCATATGCTGAAGAGTTGCAAGACAAAAGCCACAATAAGGCATGTTTCGCAGTTTGCCACAGGCCATGTAGTAAACACAACACAGATTTGGAAGAAGGTGGTCTGGAAATTTGGGCCGTACGCATACCAAACGTTGCTATTTCACTTGATGTTGAATTTACCACCCCCGCAGTGAAACAGTGATGGCACCATCATTCTGTGGGTAAAATTTTCTTCAGCAGGGGCAGGCAAGCCAGAGTTTACTGAAAGATGGATAGAGATAAATACATGTCAATCCTAAAAAGTAAAAAACCTGTTAGGGGCTGAAAAAGACTTGAGACTGGGGCTGAAGTTTACCTTCCAGTAGGATCAACATACAGCCATAACTACAATGGAATGGTTTAAATCAAAGCATATTCATGTGTGAGAATAACCTAATCAAAGTCCAAACCTAAATCCAATTGATTTTCCTTCCAATTAACAATTAATGCACTATTTTACATTGGTTTATTTCATAAAGTCCCAATGAAATGCACTAAAGTTTGTGGAAAATTTGTGACGTGACAAATGTGAAAATGTCAAAGGATATGAATACTTCTGCAAAACATTAAATTATATTAGAAGTGAAAGGATAGTGGAGTGTTTTAATTACCATAATTTGGATGGTGAATTGTATGTGGCTTCTGTGCTTTGGTAAAATGTATTGTGTGCTCTCTATGGTAAGACTATCATTGGTAAATGTGCTGGAAGACGTTCACAGCATGGAACTGACCTAACACTGTAATCAAAAGGATCCATAGGTTAATAAATATCCTCTGCCAAGCAGCAAAACAAAGGCAGTTTGCAAACTTCTAAAGCTGTGCTAAATCCGGGCTCTGTCATTATAAAAAATGCTCGGCTGCGCCTGCTATAATCGCCTCGCCAGAGTGTTTTACGGCCCGCATGGGTAATTTGTGACAGTGTCAAAGTTTAAAAACGGACACAGGATGTCGAGCTGTGAGAAATCTGCCTATGCGAGAATACATGAAAGCAACGAGGGGCACTGTGGTTCACAAAACTACACATTGTGATAGAGAATGAGAGAATGAGGACACGAGCGAGGAAGTGGGGGAGAGGAGGGAAGAGTTCAGCCATGAGGGATGGGCAGAAGGAGGGAGGGATGAAAGCAGGAGGCCCAGACAGGCTAGAACAAGAAAGCAAAGAAAAATATCTAATTGGAATCAAGTGTCCTGACCCAGTGCGTGGGCGACTGAATTCCACAGAGCGTGCTGCATTTCCACTTGGGGGGGGGGCTTTATAGAAAATACCCCTGAATTGAAGTATTTTTTTTTCTGGGTGGGTTTGGTTCAGACAAATGATAGTGGGGTGTGGAGGCCAACCACAACAGCATTTCCATTTCAAACTATGCCTTTCCCTTTCTTTTTTCACCAGCAGGCGTTGGAGGTCACCCTGCCTGTGGGGTTAGCTTTTAGACAGAGGAAATGCTGCCCACTGACAATCTGAAACCAGTGTTACATTTCCAATTTCTAATGCATCCTGATTGTTAATGAGGTTAAGTAGTGTGGGGTTTCCGTGCGCGTCCTATAGCAAGAGATGGAAGGGGTCAGAGGTCATGTCTGCATTTTAAGGGAATTCCAAGACCCTGCATCTGATTTCAGACATTCTGCTGCTCATTTGCACAAATGTTGGACTTTTACAGAAAATATGCTTTAAACTTTGCACCAAATAGCACTGATTTCTGGTCTAATTTTAGTCAAAGTCTGATCACTTTCTTTTTCTAAGGCACTGGCTTATTTTCCTGTGTTTAAAAAAAAAAATCTACATCTATGCGGCCTCTAGGATGTTACAAATGCTGTAATACAAAGTCCACATCAGTAGGTGACAAGAATACCAGCATTAACAACAATAAAATCCAAAAGAGAAGGGAGGTGGGTAGGTGGGCACGTAGGTAGGTAGGTAGGTAGGTAGGTAGGTAGGTAGGTAGGTAGGTTCAACACGTGGGTGCTTAGTGGTGCGTTCACACCGAACGCGGTTTCTGCGAAAGGAGCAGCCAATTTACATGTTATTTGTATGTAGAGGCGCGTTCAGGAGCGGAGTGGCACGGCGTGGTGCGAAGGACACAAAGGGCGTGGCGCGGAAGGCGCCCCAAGCAAAGCGGAGCGAGAGCGATGGACGAGTTGAAAAATCGGAACTTTTTCCTAAATTCGCGTCGCGTCAACCAATCAGGGACTGGATGTGGCTGTGATGCAGGGTGAAGGACCAAAGCGGAGAAGAAGCGGTTGTCAGTGAAGATGGAGGACCAGATCATAGTGGCGGTGTGCGGCAAGCCAGAGTTGTATGACTCAACTAATTACTTTTACCGAGACAAGTACAGAAAGGACCTGGCCTGGTTATGTTTAGGCACAAATATCTTATATTTAGGAGATGTGGACATTAAAAATTGGCTGTTTTTGTATTGAGCTGAGATTTATTTACTCACCGAAGACAGATGGACAGGCATTCAGCAGCGGGGATACAGCGCCGGTAGACCGCGGTGAAGTTAGTTTGAAGTTGGATGTTCAAGCTCCGCGGAGTTAGCGGCATCTAGCTCACGGTTGATCCGATTCAGGTACTTAGATTTTCCGCGATTGTTTGGTTTGGAAACTTATTGACGGTCCCTAGTGAACCACCGCGAGTCAGAAGAGGGAGCAACAGAGAGCAGCTAGCCGAAATCTGGGTGCCTGACTCGGATGAGCCGTGGGCTGGATGCTGCTGGCTCCGCGGAGCTTGAGTGTCCGGTGTCCGGCTTCGGGCTGGCTTCACTGCGGTCGCCGGTAGTTGGTGTCCCGGAGACCGATTCGTCTCCCAACGCGGGGCAGCAGATGTTCGAACTGGGTCCTGGATAGACGGTAATACTGCTGAAATCGACCGTCATCCAGACACAGCTCCTGGAGTAGGTGGTGGTAATCTCCGAACTGTTCCTGTCCCTGAAGAATCTGGTGAACCCAGGGACGTTGACGTCGGCGGCGTTTTTCGACTCTCCACAGGTAAAACACCGTAATTATCTGTGAAATCCATGTCCAGCATGTTCAGTTGAAACCAGCAAGCAGCAGATGGATCTCCTCCTATTTGATGACGCGGCGAAGCGTTGCCACTTGTTGCCAAATGCCAACGAAGAGTTCACGCGGAATGTCAAGCAGGCAAAAGCACACAAATGAGGCGAAAAATTTTCAGAATCCGCGTTCGGTGTGAACGCACCATTATAAAGCCTGGTTTTTGAAATCAAAGAGCAACTTATACCAATAACTGAAATCTTTGGGAAACTAATTTAATGTTGAGCGTTAATGCTCATTGGCAGGAGGACTCTTTAAATTTGTCAATGGGCTCTTTAGTGCTCACGCATTCCAGTAAAATCAGACAGCAGATTTAAGCAGTCACATTTACACAATAATGTTTTACTAATACTGTTTTAAAAATATGTTTTACATTTTGTTTTTATTTAATTAGTTTTATAAGGTCACAAAGATTTTTAAAAACATTGAATTTGATTATTTTTAAATAAAATCCATGCATAACACGACTTTTATATGTGTATTTCATCGTTTTCACAACTGCTAAGATTTTCTGCACTGCATATTTCACACTTAATCGTTTTTTCTTGGTCGCCTAAAGATATGTAATATATTAGACTTACATTGCATCCAGAAACTTCAGACTACTTATGCTTCAACTTTGATTTTACCCACAGCTCTCAAACTCCAGATAAAAAAAATCCAATTTATTTTGTGAAGTAATTTTAGGTGTACTTGATTATTAAGGCTGAGGTGAAAATGAGGCCATAATGCAGCATTGCCAGACACAAGGGAGGAGTTGGATGATTGGTAGTGGAGACAGTGAATGTGCTCTGAATTCCGGAGTTACTCAAGGTCGTAAACAGCTTTTTGTCGCCCTCTTTTTAAAACTTACACGCATCTCATCACATGAAAGTGGGATAGAGAGAAATGAGTGAAGAAGGAAGAAGCAAGAGGAAAAAACACTCTGAGCTGCAATATTTACTCAAATAATGTCACACTCAAATGCCCCTCAGTGTTCTTCACAGTTGTTCTGCACAAGCCTGAGAAAGCCCCTTGGTTTATTAACTTAATTATTTGTATTGTAGGTATTACAAATCACCTGAAGGTGAAGTAGTCAGGTGTTACACCTGGATCCAGTTAAAACCCCTTAGATTGTTTTTGCCTCTGTCTTTATGCTGTTACAGTATGTAGCTATGCCTTTATTTTGTATTCTCCCAACAGATGGGACAAAACGTAACAGGAGAGCCAGGGGAGAGAAAGAAGAGACAGGCAGGAATCTGAAGGATGAAAGAAGAAACAGCTTAGAAGACAGAGAGACAGAAGAGAGGACAGCAAAGCCGCCTGGAGAAAACAGAGGCAGAAAGGCGAGAAAAGAGCTCAGCTTTGTTTATAATGTCCTCCAGCTATTGTTAGCGGGGAGCTTCAGCTGCCTCAGGTATAATTTTGCATGCACTGGTGAGTATCAGTACAACCTGAGGGTGTGTGTGTGATTGAGTGTGTGAGCTTATGTACAAATAATTGCTGGCAGAATAGTGTTAAAATAGCCTTAAAAAGGTTGTGAATTTACTGCATGACCTTCCCAGGAGGGCCACTCTCAGTATGTATCCCTCAATCTATTGCATCTGCAAAGACTTCTGCCTGTTGGTCAGTGGTGGCATCCTTTTGATCTCTGGGTGTACGCCATATCCTGTAGAGAGATGTGAGGTGGAGAGGACAAAAGGCAGGATGCACATTTGACAGGATACCTGTAAAGAGATGACACAAGGAAAGACATCATGAACACTAAGCTAGGTTTGTATGGTGATGCCTTTCCTGTTGTTAGGTGTGCAACACTCCTTTTAAAATATGGAGCTATCCCCTGTTTGAAAATTAAATTCACCCAATTTGTAATAAACACAAGATGGAGTTTGTCCCTTATTAATGAACATTTTTCTGTCCATGTTTTCTACGAAAGTGCTTTGATATATTAGAATTATGAATCTGAGAATATTATTTAATATTTAATATTCATATTTTAATATTTTATCAAATAATATTTCCTGTCTGTTAAGGGTTGTCTTGTGAATACCAGGCAAGTAAGGCGATGGTATTAGGACAAAATAGAAAGGTGTGAGACGAGCTCTGACATTATTGAACAGCATAAACTCTGCACACACATGGAATGAATTCACACAATTTCTTAAA
>JAHUTJ010034807.1:0-15087 GCA_036250325.1 Characodon lateralis
TTGAACATGACAATGAGTTCACTGGACTCATATGGCCTCCACAGTCACCAGATCTCAATCCAATAGAGCACCGTTGAGATGTGGTGGAACGGGAGATTCGCATCATGGGTGTGCAGCTGACAAATCTGCAGCATCTGTGTGATGCTATCATGTCAATATGGACCAAACTCTCTGAGGAATGTTTCCAGTACCTTGTTGAATCTATGCCACGAAGGATTAAGGCAGTTCTGATGGCAAAAGGGGGTCCAACCTGGTTCTAGCAAGATGTCCCTTATAAAGTGGCCGGTGAGTGTATCTGATAGTGGCATGTGATGCATCTGCTTTGACATACTCATCTAAAAGGAAAACTCACTCAACTCATATTAGTTTGATCCCTGGTCTCTCACTTTCCTTAAAAGTCGACTTATAAATCAGATCTGGTTTTATCAGCATTTTTACAATTAGTAGATTCAATATAAATCATAAATTTTAAACTACCAAAAGAAATACACTGCTGTGTAAAATCTAGGTACATCTGGCCTAAATTGTTTGTAAGTGATTTGAAATGCGAGTAGGAAGACACAAAATTGCAAAGGCTGGGTATGAAATAGGGAAATGAATAATGACAGGCACACATCTAACAATGACCCGAAGCTGGTTTGTCACAGTTTGATGTGTGAATGTTTTACTTAAACATTAAAGGATGCCCAAGATGCTCCGGTGGTCTTATTTTAAACAGAAAAAATAACCAGTTTAAAAACTGACACACACAAAAAAAAGTTCCCTTCAAAATTAAAAACATCGTGGTGTGGCGGTACAGCAGGTGCCCAGTATATGACAGCAATTAGACCTCAATGCTACCATCTGGGGCTTAAATCTTAATTTCAGGACCTTTGGTGCATGTCTTGCTCACCTCTCTCTCAGTGTGGAGGACCAAACCTGCCGTAATTAGGAATATATACATAAATAAATAAATGCTCAATAAAGCAAACTATTAAATACACAAAAAATACAGTAAATACACCATTGAGGTCAGACACCGTCGGAGATTGGACACTAGGAAGCTGAGGTTGTTGCCTTGCCGTCGCGGCTCACTTTGTGGTGGGGTGCTTGGCAGCAAGGAAGTATGTAGTTTCAGAGCTCTCAAGGGAAGCTGCTAATAGACTGGAGTAATTAGAACACTGTTAAGAGGTCGGACACCGAACATCTGGCTGCTAAGTTCGCCATTGCTAAATGCTTTTTGGTGGGGAAAAGCCGTGCAGATTCGAGCTATGCAGGCTAAAGCTAACTAGAAAATAGGCAGAAGTTGACGCCTGAAGACACAGCCCCTCCTCATTTGCATAATGAAGTACAAATGCATACAGAAATGTAAAAAGCACGGGCATAAATAAATACCACTGAACAAATAAATAGAGAAGAAAAAAAAAAAAAAAAATTAAAACAGATAGAATATTTAAACATACATATAAATAAATACATTTAAAAAGTCATTATTAATTAAATTTGAAAATTGTAATGGATAATAAATAAATAATGTAATTGTTACAAAGGTGAATAAATTAAGAAGAAGATTAAATTAGATATATACATTTATGTCTCATTGAATAATGTAATTACTGCCTACGTTTATTTAGTTACTACATTTTTTGTGTATTTAATCATATGCTTAATTATTCATTGAGCATTTATTTTTTTATATATATTCTTAATTATGGCAGCATTGGTCCTCCATATACTGCCCATTTCCGTTCTGCAAAACTTTAAATAAGGAGCCCTATTTGCCTATAATTTTTAATAACACTTATATAGTTTCCATGAAATTTTAACCTAATACCTTTCTGCCATTGCTTGCCATTCTATGCCAATCGTCATTCTATGAATTAAAAAAAAAAATACAAAATCACAAATGTTTTCATTCATTTTGCCCTAACATTGTGGAAAATATTAGGGAATATAGAGCTAAACAACCAAACAACTGACCAGACACCATCAGGTGGGGGTTATTTAAACGCTTCATGACATTTATGTGGCATCCAATGTGATAATAAATCCCTGGCTAAACTATCAGATTTCCTAAAGGCTGCCAGCATTTCCAAATCCAGCATGTTTAATAACAGTTCAAAGCTCAAAAGATAAAACAGAGTAACATTGCTGTACATTGTTCTGCCTTCCTGTTATCTCTGAAGGTTTTGCTCTTTTAAGACTAACTGTTACTAAAAATAACACATTTTTAGTCTTCTGCTGTGATCGTGACCTGGTAGTGCTTAGATACAGTCCTGGCTGATGTGTGTCCGTTCCTGGATGAGCGCTGTAATCATCTCAGGCTGGAAATAACTCACCTGTACCCATGCATGACGTCTGCATTAAGACAGTTCAGTATGCTTACAAGCACTGTTACTCCCTGTTTCTTGGCATTATAAACCCTAATTTTGTTTTTACTGACGTATGAATATAAAGCATCCCATTTAGCTACTTATTCAGGAGAAAGTTATTCTTCACTTTACATGTTCCCTATTATGTAATGGTAAACCATACAAATTATTGGCTGTCTTAAAAATATTTGTTTCTTTGCATAAATTGTAAATTAACAAATGGCAAGAAAAAAGCTACTGTTTTTTTTTTTTCACCAGTTTGAAAGAAGACAGAAGCAAATAGAACCCAGACTTTTGTGACTGAAAATTAATTTCCCTGTATCTGGATAATTTATTCATTCACTAGTTCTCCAAAAACTGTGTGATGATAACCTGACTGTGAGCATCTCCATTTGGACTTAACAACCAGGGCATTTTCAATTGACATTGCTGCTGATTCATCAACAAGCTGTTTAAGTTTAATAATCATCCGTTATGTTTCGCTATTCAGGGTTGAAGCCAAGAGAAGAACATCAGGTAACATGACGCGCAAATATGCAGCTAATCTAGATGTGCCTTCCAGCAGTAGACAAAGACTTTCTGATAGTATTTACTCCTATCATGGGAAATGACAGCTTGACAGGCAAACACCAGAAGAGCTGAAACAAAAAAAAGGAACAAAAGCAAGGAGATAGCAGAGTGTACACAAAGGAAACCTGTGGGATGGAAAGAGAAAAACGGCGAGATCTTGAATGAACTTGAAAGGCTCTAATGTAAGGAGTTTGGTGGGAGAGAGCATCTGGCACAGCACTGTTGAACACCTTTTTATACCCGCTGCGCTTATTGGCTGAACATCAGCAACCCTCTTTTCTCAGACGTCCGCCGTGTAATAGGACACAAAATAGGCCTGTGATGTAAACTATGTCTATCTATATATCTTTGGGGGAAAAAACTCCATTTAATGGAGCGTGACACTGGGATATTTCACAGCAAATAAACTGGTGAGAACTTTTCCTGATTGCCAAAACCAGACTGGAGCTCACAGCAGGCAGTGGGCTGTTGATAATCCTTAATTAGAAAATAAATTCCAGTGGCAGGAAATTGTCTCGTCCTTAGCGCACCTGCAGCAACTCAAAGCCGGCAGGGGAGAGCTCAGCTGTTCTTTCACAAATCGGTCCATTTAGCTCTCTGTTGGCGAGCCGGATGAGCGTGAAATAGCACCAAGCAGGGATAACGACAGTACTTTTTTTAGATTCTTCTGAATCATGAAATGAGGTTGAAGTACAGCGCATTGACAAGCAGCGGTGTTCTCCTTTTTTAGTCCTTGTCTAATGATAAACTGAAGTGTTAGAAGTAGGCATGGGCTGGTGATTGCCATTTAGTTTCTACACCATGACTGTCTGTTTTTAACCACAGGAATTTCTCTCTACAGCAGAAGGGAAAACTGTAGCAGCCTTCTTTCAGCCAACTGAGTGGCAGTGCATAGCAACGGGTGGTTACTAGCATTTTATCTGGCATCTCATTAAAAGGATTTGAAACCATGAGAACAGTGTAATGAAAAATGTATACTTTAAAAACCGGAGTGTATCTTGATGCTGATACCAGCCAATGTTCTGTTAGAAGTGAGCTTTTGGCATTGTATTCTAGTCTTTAAGTTTCCTAGCCTGGGTACACATGATTATAACATTGTAGTGTTTTCCATGCTAAGGTCATGTTCTTATTTCATGTCTTGGCAGCATAAAGAACGTCACACCCAAAGTGGGTGCAGAAGAGACCCACGATGCCATCCGGCGAGCATTCGACGTGTGGCAGAGCGTGACGCCCCTGCGCTTCGAGGCTGTGCCCTACAGCGAGCTGGAGAGGACCAAGAAAGACGTAGATATCACCATCATCTTTGCTTCGGGTTTCCATGGGGACAGCTCTCCCTTTGACGGAGAGGGAGGCTTCCTTGCCCACGCATACTTCCCGGGGCCAGGAATAGGAGGTGACACTCACTTTGACTCTGATGAACCATGGACGCTGGGCAACCCCAACCATGATGGTAGGCATGGGACACTTCTGAGTACATTAGACTGTTGAATTTTATTTAAATGAAGTAATTCACGTGGAAGTGATGCAAAATGTTGATTGTCTGTTGCAAAATATTTAGAAAATTAGGTTAATTTAGAAATAGAATGCATCGAGAAAATCTAATTGGATGAGCCCTGACCAGAGTGCGGCTAGCTGGAAATTAAGCAATCAGATTTTTTTCCAAACAGACAACACCCCAGGTTGAGATAACAACAAACTTTGGTTTAGCTATTTTTAGAATCAATGATATATTTAAAATAAAGTCAGAGTAAGTACACTGATGTAAGAAGCTATTTAAAAGTAAACTGTATTTTCTACAGCATGTTGAGACATGCTCTCTGATCAACCAGGCTGCAAGATAACAAAAGAGAAGACTTCCAGCACATATCAGGAAGGCTGAATTTATTATAGCAGGTGTGCTCTGTTTTATATCTTTAAGCTTTCAACCACTGTCTGCTGGTTTCCTCTTGGAAACCTCTGTTTAGGAAAAGAACTACATTCTCAAGGGAAAACCGTTTTAGTCATACTAGCTGTGATAACAATGCTAATTGCTAACAAGAGATGCTGAAGACGTTGCCTCTGCTCTTAATGTAAAAAAATAACGACCACTCAAGGCAGGAAGTTAAGGAAAAGTATTTTAATGCTATTCTCATAGCTGCTTATATTATATTATTTTCCAAAATCCAAAAGAACCATCGATCAGAACTCGGCCAAAAACACTGATAAATGTATCTCTATTGTGTTTTGTGTAGTCTTATAGCTCTCACTGTACTTGAAGCTTTGTTATATTGCCTGATGACATAGGAAGGGGTAGGCGTGCTGAACTCTGAACTGGTTGTGCTGGTCTGTTTCTTTCCTGGGCTAAACTTATTACCTCTCACTATAAAATGACCTCTGCTCTGACCAACCGCTTGTCCTCAGTGCATTTCAGCTTGTCAGGGTGCCTTAGGAGAGGTCTAAATAGAAAGTTGAGCAGCTTGTTGTGGCAGAAGTCCAACACATCCCTGAATGTGTGTGTGAATTTATGTAAAGTGTGTCAGGCCTATGATTCATCTAAAGAGTAAGGAGAAAAAAAAGCAAGATATAAAGAAGCACCTGTAAAGCCCCATGATCAAACAAAGAACATCAAAATGTGTATCGTATCATGTTCAATTTATAGTTAATCCTCTTTCAGATTTAAAAAATATGGTGGGTTTATATTTATATTTTTGCATTCAGTAAGAAATTAAGGGAGCCATCTTTGGCCACAGTTCAGAGGCAACTGAGGGGGAACCACGACCATTACCGAGTCATTACTCAAATCTAAGACAGAGCTGTGGCTCATAACAAAACGGGGACAGAAGCTGAAAAGCAAAAAAACAGATGAGTTGACTAGCAGGAAGCAGCCGGGATAAGAGTGAGTGTAAGAGACAGCAAGAGACAATGGCAGAGTATCTCTGGATAAACATTGGAGCTTGAAGAGCTCACAGGAGAGACAGACGGAAAGAGGAAGACTGAACGAGCGGCATAGCAGGGATTAAAAATTTTTGAGTAGGAGAGGAGAGATGAGAGGGGAGCTGTTGAATAAAAGGCCGTGGAATTAGAAGTGAGGAACTTGAAGACAGAATTTTAAACTGGACCATTTGGACAGGCAACGTGAGGCAATAGGATCGTACAATTTAGCATAAATTTATCATACCAACAGGTATCATATATGGACATTATAAATGAAGTACAGTAAGACCTAACCACTTTTCATCTGTTACTTATAGCGTATGTCATTTACTCTGTGCCAAAGGCTACAGTGTCCTGTTCAGACTGTAATAATGTGGAAAGGCAAAGTGATGGAGCATCCTGTCCCAGTTATTAGAGGTGTACTTCAGACCATTATGATAAAATTTGTCACACAGTCAACACACCTACTAACATCATCCCTTTTATAAGGCATAAGGTGCTTTCCTTTCCTCAATATAAACCAAAGCCACCACTATCATGCATTGGTAAATGCTTAAATAGGAAGCAACTGAGCTTCTCAGCTTTTGAGGACCTTTCACCTGTTTGGATCGTCAAGTGAGAACGACCGAACTATTGAATTGAAATGGAGGGTAGGGTCACTGACTCGTGTGACCCTAACAGTCCTCCCTCTGCAGGGACTCCATTGCGTTTTGTTGAATCTCTTTGGAGGACCTTCATTGTTTTCTTTCCCTCCAAAAACACCCAACATTTGATGACTGAATTTGCCTTAAAAAAATTGAGGGTATTTAAAGGAAGTTCCCCCAAAAGTGTCTGGTAGCAGGGTAACGATTAGTGCTGAAGTAACTGCACATGTAATGTAGAGGAAGGTATTAGCTGTGTTAATTTTTCAGGCGTACTGCTAACACCTATCACACAACACATCCCATAGCTTATAAGCTACAGTGTGAGGACATGATTTCTTTCTGCTGTTTTGATATTTGCTGTAACTTTTTAAAATCTGAGATGATCAAAGTTATCAAGCTAAAAAATGCTATGGATAAGGATTTAATATAGTTACACCTACAGGACCATTTTCAGAAATTGCATTTGATGGCTGTTGGGTCTAATAAGAGATCACAACATTGTGTTGTGATCTTTTATGTTAAATGAGCTTTAAACTACTACCACTCAAAATAAAAAGGGAGTTGCCTCTAATTTCTGCCATTGTATGGCTATTACTGTTGTTGATGTCTTTAAGGAAGGATGAGCAGCAGCCATTGAGAGCTAAGATTCTCTCCATTCCTTTCAGTGCATTCAAATGAACACACAGTCAACCTCTTTACCGGCTTTCCTATGCAATATTAAAACAGCGCTTCTACAGCCCACTCTCCTGTGAAAACCTCCCATAATGCATGCAGTTCTGTTATGCCTGGCCTCCATTGCCAACTGCGAACATACTCTTGCTGTATTCTTACTGTTCACTGTTGCATATAGCCATTTTCCTACATAATAACCAGTGTTACATAGAGAAGCTGGTTATACCAGTGATTTATGCTGAGACTTAGTGCCAAGAATCTGATACAGATATTATGTTTTCCTGCTGGATTATTATTTTTTTCTTTCTTGGCACAGCAGCAGTATATCAGCTACAGGGTTGGTCTTTTCATTCAGCCACCTCTGGCTTTTGCTTGTTTAATCCTTTAAAAACTTTACATTCAAAGTTTTACTTTTGTGTTTTGATTTATGAAACCTAGATTAATAGTAACATATAACATATCAACAATATAGAATATTGCGGTGCTAGTATGATGGGCTTTTATTCATTATACAACAAACATCAAATTGTCAAGAAGCGTCTGAGTGAAAGATATTAATTAGTATTAATGAATGCAAGCTAATATCCTTATATAGTGATGCATTCCTGCTCCCTATTAAAAACTCTGATTAAAGCTAGTCATAGAGTGGTATTACCACACTGAAAAGCAGCTATTCAATTTGCATACTGAAAACTGAACAGAGGAAGTAATAATTAGTAATCGGCCTGGCAATCAAAGCACCTAACATTACAGCCACATTTACTCGTTCACCCTAATGGCGTATGGGGAAGTGGTAAAGAAAGCAGCAATACACCTTCTCTCTTGGCTGATAAATATTTGTTTTGTTTCAACTGTAATAATAATAGAAGATGATGAGCAGCTTTAGAGTTAGATAGTTGATTAAATTGTTCCATTATTCCTTAAGTTGCACTAGATCCATAAGCAGGAAAAGTTAAAATCAGTATTTTTACATTACATTTTTTACCAACCTGCATCTGCCCACAGTTGTTGCTTTACAACTGTCCTTCTAGTAGTAGATATGATTTATTGGACTCCTAAAACCTCATGTCCCTACACTAAGCTATTTGTAGAACATAAACAAATGTTTTAAATTGTTTTTAGCTAAAAAAATATGCCTAACAGGTTCAAATTGAGGTATTGTCTGTAAAAAACATCCTACATTGGATAGCACCATTGTACACAAAAAAGGGCAAAAAAAAAAGATCAAAACCACAAAGGCATGAAGTGCAAAATGGAAAACGACAATAAATTTACTAGAGTCTACCAGGCCTCATGTGTTATTGGCCTCATATAACCTCGTTTCCTTACAGTAGATTGTAAGCAGATTATAGAAGCTTGCTTTAAGATGGTGGTTGTCAAGGCAGGTGTGAAATTCCCCTGGAAGGTAGGAATTAATAGATAGTTGGTAGGAAATGCTCCGCAGCAGATGGTTCCCTTTCGTTGTCGACCTTCTTGAGCATGAACTGGAGCCAAAATTTCAAAGGTACAAAATGGCAAAAAGGCAAAATGACCAACGCACAGTTTAGGGTAATGCAGTGCTTCCTCTCACCCAGCTGTTGCTGGGCACTGCAAGTCAGCTGGCTGGAAGAGGTTTCCTACATGTTTGCCTCACTTCAGAGAAAGACAAACATGGGTATTTGGGTATATTTCCAGTCACGAAAGAAATTTACTGTTAATGTGTGGAAACTTAAAGAGTCGCACCCATCACTACTATTAAGGTAACAATGTTTTAAATCTTGACAGACAAGCTACAAGCAGCATTTCTGTTAAACAGGAAACAGCAGGATACATTTACAATTGGCTGAGCTGTGAAAATTCAAAACTTCCACCAAACACTCCACCAAGCACATAATTCATTATATTTTATTTTAAAATTAAATATATTTCATGCTTTAAGGTGCTTTTTTTATACCTTAGTGTGCGATAATTCTGTTTCACCCTCTGTCAGTATCAGAGCTCTGTAGGTAACAGCTGGGTGTGATGTAATTTTAGCTCAGAGCAGCACACATTGTCTGTCTCTCCCTCATCTCTCGTTTACCTCGTTTTGTTGTTGTTGTTGTTGTTGTTGTTGTTTTTTTTTTTTTTTTAGATACCCAATGGGGAATGAGTTTCTGTCTGGCAAGCCTCCCCCTGTCTGTCCTTCCTAATCCTGCGTATGCTGTTGTCAAGAAGGATCAGTCAGCAGGGTGTCCGTTGCCAGCGTAACTCCGTAGATGTTGTTGTTGTTAATGGTGATGTCACTAGTGCGCACTGGAGGATTATTTCCTGTCTGCGTGGAGATGAACAAATGCGTGCAGGTCCTGAAGAAGCGCCCGCACATATCTGAGAGCACTGTTTTCTCTGCACCTTCCCTCATGCTGAGGCCTTTTGAGGATAGAGGATTAAACCAAAGTTACATGGAAAGGGATGGTTGTAGTTATTAGGATTAACTAATGGCATTCTCGGAGACTTGGATATGCTGAGCACAGGAGCTGCATACCACACATGCAGAGATTAAAGGCACCAAAAAAGGCAAAGGCAGGGAAGCACTCTGATCAAGAAAAAAAGCTTTTCTATGCATTTTTCTCCAGAGTTTTATGTAATTATAAATTCAATATTTTGGGAAATATTTAAATGAGAAAATGTTCAACGGATTAATTAATAATGAGTACCAGCTGTAGTCTTTTGATGCATGTAAACATAACATAGCTGGTGCTGAGCATCTGTCAAGACTCTACTTCCAGCAGTTTATCAACTGTGTCTGCTAATAACATCTTATTAGATTTAAAGGACCACTTAATTTTTTTGAACGGCAACAGTGGCATTATGTGTGTGTCAGGGCAGAGAAAATACTTTACTTTCTGCCTCTTGTTACTTACTTCAAAGAGTGCGTGAACTTTTGGTATGAGCTTGCGTTCAGGAAAAGAGGCTTTGTTTGATCAATACGTACAGTAAATGAACAAGACTTTCCAGTATTGAATTTGAAATCATCAGTTATGATGATATGTTTATTATATGTTTATTATAGTAGTTTTAATATTTTTTTTTATAACGCATTATAATTCCTTGTTTGTATGTACGAACTTGGCAATAAAGCTGATTCTTATATACCACACATTAAAAACATGTTTGTGAAAGGAATAAATGTGTTTCTGGTGCTGCTATGAAAATGTTGATACCAGTAGCTAATCTCAATATATATAAAACGCATATTTAAGGCTTAATAATCTTTTATTATTATTTTGTATTTTTCAGCAGATTTCATTGAGGGTTTTTTTTTCACTGAAGGGATTCAGCTTAATTAGTTTCAGTTTTTACATCGCCAATTTTCAGGGAACTCAAAAAGACAAACAGGTCCGAACTATATCATACTGTATGCATTCATTCCATTTCAAATCAAATTTAACTCAATTCATTTCAATCTAATCTAATCTAATCTAATCATATCATCCGATTCAGATTATTTTATGTTTTAACTTCAAATAAAAATGCAATAGAAACAAACTCTGTTGATCAATTTTGACCAATTAATGCTAATTGGTCAAAATTATCTACCTAAGGTGGCATAGCAAATTGGATTAAGTCATTGTCCTTGCAGCAATCCCTGATTCTGAACAAGCATCTGCTGACAGTAGAAAGGAACCGATCCGACCACATGGGTATCAAACTACTGGCATCTCAACCTTTTTTTGATTAATTTTAAAAACACTTGAGGGAACTCATGCACCATTTATTGGGGATTTCACCTTTAAAAAGTCCAAAGTGCTCAGAAAATCATGAATATATTGATTTAGTGCAAAATGTGTTCATTGCCAAATCAATCTGGTTCTGAAATCTAACTCTTTTGTAAATTTGTCTCCTTTTTATTTGGTTTAACAAATGCAAACCAGTCATGACATCCAAATTCATTTTTATGCATGTTTTTTTTTTGATGCCTAGATTATCTTTGTTAGTGTCTATCATTTTAGGTGTATTAAAATGTTTGTTATATCATTGAGGAATAACTTGCATAACATAGCAAACAAAATGTAACTTCACATTCAGCAAAAAGTACATTAAAAAGATGCTTCCCGCAGCTCTAGAAGCTTTTCAGAGCCCTTCAACTATTGCTTTTAGAGACCTACAATGGAATAGCTTTCAGGAATCAATAGATGAATGGAAGATTAAACTTATAGGCTACAATAAGGGGATAGATTTAATAGAGTAAGAGGATGGAGTATAATTGCTCGAAACATCACAACATAAATGAAATTGGTATGCTGAGGCAGAAGCGCTGAAGGGCAGAAAGGAGAGGATTGTGGAGGGATTTAGAGGGAACTAGGAATAAGGCAGAAACAAAGGATTGGAACTGGACATGGAGATGATTAGATTGTCTTTCCACTGGATCTCAAATGTGTCACAGTCCATTTTTGAAAGACAGCGATTCGCGAAAGCTTTTTTTTTCTTTTCACAGTTTTTGATTCCTGCTAGTTGTAAAACGCAAACAAGCCAGCACTGATCTGTGCCTTATCACAAGGTCATCTTTGGGTAAAAGTCATCTGTGCTTGTCTGCGCAATCAAAGCAATTCATGTAGGAATAGATAAGCTAGTTTTTATTCAGACTTTCAGACAGAATAGCTTAGTATGACTGCACACAAACACCCAGTTTCACCCAGATTAAGACCTGGTATGTCTGGAAGGTCCTCCGGCCTCCAGCAGCATCTCAGGAAACGTTGTAGCAACTAGGCATGTGAGCAATATCTCTACTCAGGAAATAAGAGATTTAAGCGTTTTATTAAGTTCCTCAGCCATGCTTTCAAAATGAACCAAAGTGGTTAGAAAAACAAGTAGTCACCATGTGGAGAAAGAAAAGAATAATTTATGTTCCCAGGTACCAGGATTAGACAGCAGGAGCTCGGTTGCTGGGGCACCAGAGAACAGAGTCGGGATTGGCTGACCGAGAGGAAGCTGGAACAGCGTCGGCATCAGCTGATTGATTGATGGTCGCAGTAGAAAGCTTGTCTCCCCAGACGTCGATTGGCAGAACGGTTTATCATTGATGTCCAATCCCGTTACTAGATGGCACATTCAAAGCACCTGTCATTTTGGATGTTTTTACCCTCCAACAATGAAAGGAGATCAATTTTCAGCTTCTTAGCAGGGGAGATATTCCGTGTTCTGTGGAGTCAAGAAATAAAAAGAAAAGAAGAAGAGGGACAGAGAGGAGTGCAAAGGAAATGATAGATACTAGAGTAGGAAGAGTACAAGAGAGAAAAGATAAAGAGTTGTTGAGAAATAGAGGAGCATATGGTGTCCTTGCAGGTTTATTTTTAGTTTGCTTCTCCTACTGAGCGATGAGGAGGCAGCAGTGCACTCTGTCTTTTCCTTCCTGTTTCTGTTTTTCTGTTATTTCTCAGTCCTCCTTGCTTAATTTCCTCTCCCTGAGTTTGGTGCCTTTAGATAGAATTACATTTGATGCACCTCCATCCTTTTAAAACTATTAAATGTAAATGTATTCAATTTAGATATGGAAATGATTGCTTACCCAGATTTATCTGATAAAATGACTAGGAAACTTCTTTCTGGATATTTGGTTGGTCAGATCATTGAAAAGTAAATTTTTTTGTAATTTAATTTGAAACATTACATATATATTGATTTACACTAGGCAAGATATTTAAAATGTTTATTTCTGTTGATTTGTATCATTGTGGCTTACAGCTAACAAAAACCTGAAATTTTGCCAATTAAAAAATTTGAATATTAAATAGTGTGTTTTTAAATAAAGAAATGCCAGCTACTGAAAGTATGTCTGACTGAATAGAATATGCAATCAATAGTTGTTTGAATGCCCTTTTGCATCAGTTGCTGTATCAGTCCCAAACCATTAAATGGCCTTTGCTTCACTGCTTTTTTGAAGCTGGATTTTTTAATGGATGCTTGTGCACCTTTTTCAACCCCACTTGTTTTCCTTCCACTCAACTTTCCTTTCGTATGCATTCTGTGAATAGCCAGCTGTGTCAGTGAGGTTTTGTGGCTTACCCAGTTTGTGAAGGATGTCAACTGGATAACTGCAAGCAGTCTTCCCCATAATTGTGTAGGCCCTGCTGTGTGCCATAACATAACATCTCTATTTATAAAACCTATTTTATTGGTCTTCTGCATAATTCAGATTTTCCGAGAAACAGAATTTAAGATTTTGATTAACTATAAGCTATAATCATTAAAATAAACAGAAATAAATCTTTGCAATCTTTGGAAGGACTGCCTTGCACTTGTTGACGTAAATGACTGAAATAAACTTTTTTAGCTGCATGTTGCGACTCACTTAGGAGTGAGTAACTTGCTGTTGTCCAGATGTTGGAATTACAGCATATGTTTGTATAAGTGCTGGAAAGAACGCGTCTGTATGTTGTTTGGACAAAGCTTCAGGATGTTGAGCGTCTCTGGAGAGTGAGGTACCGCTGTCTGCAGTCCGACTACGGTCACCAAGCCTGTGCATCGTCATACATTCAAATTTCTTTTCTTTTTTTTTCTTTTTTTAGCCAGTGTGCCTGCAAATGAGTTCAAATGGTGTTTGGGCTTTTCATTCCATTCCAGTGAGTAATGGTCCTTTTTCCAGGTATAAATTGGTTCAAATAGTTACATTCTTTCTGTGTTTTGTGACTGTCTACAGTTTTATGGTGTCAGAATTCACGTCAGGGACTTTATTTTTGTGTCGACACAAAGGAGGAAATAGCTTGATAACGTTAAACAGTCAACATTTTTGACTGACTTTAGATGTTTTAAATATTGAGGAAATTTCTGTTGAAAATACTTGCAGAACATTGCACTAATAGAGCTTCATGATATTTTAATAAGTGGAAGTGGCTGTCACGGTCTATTTAGAGTGTTATTCAGTTTTGTGCCTTAATGTTTTTGGTACATGACTTGGCATTGGTTATGGATTACAATAATATTTTAGTGGGACCAGACAAAACACTGAAAATATCAACAAAAGCCTTTTTCATAATTTGGTAATAATGTAAACCAAACAAAAGCATATGTGTGAGTCTTCTTAGAAATTTGAGAATTAAAGAAAGTTGCAAGCATATCATTAGATAAAGGTGGAGGCCTGTAAAAACTTTAAATATGTCCAATGGGAAAAACTAACTTTATTTTTATAGTATTTTGATCAAAGCACTGTCAATAAAATAAAGTGAAAATTGTGTGCAGGCCTTTCCCCATTCGATGAATATAATTCCTAATATGTCTTTTTAGCTTAAAACTCTTTTTCAGACTATTCATTGATAAAAAATAAGCTTTTCATCTGTAAATTTACTGTACGTATCCAGGAATTTTTAGTTAAAACCACCAAATAAAAATTAATTTGTGAACTTATATTTAAAACCTTCCTCTGGCAAAGCTAAAGAAATAAAGTCCTACATCTAGATCTGGGTGTGATCAAGTCAAGGAATGAATTCACACAAATTCGTCCTTCAGTTCAGCATTCACCCAACATAATCACCTCCTTTGCAGAGACAATAAGTCCTCATTCTTTTCAGGTTTTGGGACTTGGAAAGACTCATCATTTGGCAGCTGCAGTAAAGTTTTTTTAATCTTGCTTATTTGTTTCACTCTCTATCTTTGTCTCAATCTGTTCCTCTTCGTCTCTGCTTCTCTACCTTTCAGAGGAAATGAACTCAGGGAATCAAATATTTTTCTCTCTACAAGGGTGGATCTACATCTTTGAATGAAAACATATGTATAGACCCGACAACATCCAGCATGGCAGTTAAAGCAGTTCTTGTGGCTTAGTTTCTGTAAGTAGGAGAGCAGAAAGCACTAGACATATACAGGGGTTGGACAATGAAACTGAAACACCTGGTTTTAGACCACAATAATTTATTAGTATGGTGTAGGGCCTCCTTTTGCGGCCAATACAGCCTCAATTCGTCTTGGGAATGACATATACAAGT
>JAHUTJ010034808.1:0-15080 GCA_036250325.1 Characodon lateralis
CAGGTGGAGGCTGGGACGTTGAGCTGGGTGAGCTTCTGGTGGAGGATGTCTGGTATGATGGTGTTGAAGGCCGAGCTGAAGTCTACAAACAGGATCCTGGCGTACGTCCCTGGGTAGTGGAGGTGTTGCAGGATGAAGTGTAGACCTAAATTGACAGCGTCATCTGCCGACCTGTTTGCTCGGTAAGCAAATTGCAGGGGGTCCAGCGGGGCGGGGGGGGGGCGCTTTATCCCTGCAGTCTTCCTGCTGAGCCAGTATTGCAGGATCTTCTGACAGGACCAAGAAATCTAAAAGAAATAACTCATTTTATCGCACCTTTATTTCTGAAACAAAAGATGTAATTCTTTAAACTGGACTTCCAGGGATTCTTTCTAATCTGGACTTGCCTTTTGGGTCCCAGATCTCACTAAAAGCAGAACATGCTGTTACCAGGTTGTTCCTGGAGTTTTAAATAGAGAGACCTCTTCAGTCTTTGATGAAATCATCAACCTTCCAACTATTTTGGTCTTGACAACCATTGACTGAAAGTAATCTACTCCAATCCCACCATACTCTGCTGTAGAGTAATGGAGTTATGTTATGGCAATAAAAACATCTACCAGCAGGAGGTCATTCATAGTTATATTGGTTTGATTAAGGGTGGATTCACACCTGCCACGTTTGGTCCGCTTTAAACGGACCAGAGTTCGTTTCCCCCCTTGGTCTGGACCTTTTATGCTGGTGTGAATACACTCAAGCGAATCCTGGACCGGACCAAACAATCGGACCGAGACCCACTTTTTGAGGTGGTCTCGGTCCGCTTCCAAACGGACTCTGGTGTGGTTCGCTTATGGTCTGAATACAAACCGGCCCCGATCTGAACCATCTACAAAAAGCGTACATCTCTTTGGACATAAAAAGCCACCGTAGCCATTAGCAAAGGTGTGTGTTGTATGGTAATCATACCTGATAAGCTGTGTGTTGCTTAGCAACGCTACTGGCTTGTTGTGGGACAAGGCACATAGAGAACGTCGGCGCTCAGCATGCATTCTCCGACGGAGTTCCAAAATTATAAATGGAACGTCTCAAAGTCTGTGTTGAATGAGCTTCTCTTGACTCTCACAATAATGTCGCAGCTGTAATAACGACATAAATATGCAGAACAGAGGTGCTGCACGCAGCAGGTCTACAGCTGTTTTCCTAATTTTCGGGGTCTGTGCTCTGTCCCGCCCCCGTCATTTCGGTCCAGTGGGAACAATGATCGTCACCCGCGTGGCTTTGTTTACAAGTAATAGTTCACTTACAAAAAGTACAATGTGATAACAAACCGCACCAAATGAAAAAAATAGTTAGCTTTTGGTCCGGTGCAAACAAGTGGACCAAAGGACTTTCCTGGTGTGAATACACCCTAAGAGTCCTAACCTGATATACCAGTCAGGTGTAATATAATACACCCCATTATCAGTGGGTGTAATATAAAGTATATAGAGACACTAAATTAAATTGTAGTTTTAAGATCAGTGGAATTTCCAGTTTTTAAATGGAATCTGTTGGTTGTGTGGTGTGGAGTTTACATGTATCGGCCCAAATTAGGATCAGTTTTTAAGCCCCTTTCAGAACACAGTTCGAACATAAACTACTAGCTACTAACACAAAAACACAGTATTGGCTCCCCTGGTCATTCAGAAGAAATGACTTGATGTGGAACCAGATAGTTCTTGTTATTCATGTCATTGATACCATATGAGGATGTTGGTTGCTGACTTGTGTCAGAGCAGTTCCACCCTATCAAAAAAAGGGTGGCATCTGGCATCAAAGTAGACAGGCACAGAAATAAGAAATACTAAAGTGAGCATCTGCTGCTGCTTTACTGGTGTCTGTGTCTGATAATTATGTGTGGGCTTTAAAACAGTATGATTACTAGTGTTTTACCCCTCTGTTCTGCCCTGCTTCATACACAGAGTTTTATGGCCACAGCAATAACCTCATGATGCATTAAAGCTCACCTCATACATTATCTACTCTACCAGTCAAAAGTTTTAGATGCACTCACTCAATGGGTCTCCTTATTTTCAAGACTATTTACATAGTAGATTCTCACCAAAGGCAACAAACCTGTGAACGAACACATGGAATTATGTAGTAAACAAAAAGTGTGAAATAACTATAAACATTTTTATATTTTAGATTCTTCAGAATAGCCACCCTTTGCTTTGATGACTGCTTTGATGTCTTGGCGTTCTCTGCATGAGCCTCATGAGGTGGTCATCTGAAATGGTTTTCCAAAGAGTCTCAAAAGAACTTCCCAGACGTTCATAGAGAGACGGCCTAAGGTTAATATTTCAGTCATCACAGCAAAGGGCAGCTACTTTAAGGAATCTAAAATATAAAACATATTTAAAGTTCTTTTACAATTTTCTGTTTGCTACATAATTCCATATATATTCATCACTGTTTTGATGCCTTCAGTGAGAATCTATGTACAATGTAAATAGTCATAAACATAAAGAAAACCGTTGAATGAGAAAATTGTTCTAAAACCTTTGACCGGTAGTGTATATTAAATTACATCTGAAATATAGTAATTTTTGCTGAATAACTACAGGGTTATTCACCTCTTCTCACATAACATCTTTCACCATTTATTTACTGCTTTATATTAGTTTTATTAAGTGATAAAATCTGACCAAAATTAGAATTTAAATTTAGCTTATCAAAAAACTCTAAGCCAGCCTTTATTAACGTCTAATAAAGACATGGTTTAACTGTGAGATTATGATACTGCAGCATCATTGAAATCATACTAACTGTCCTGTATCATGGACAGTAGAAAACCAGAGGTCAGGTTCTGGTGGACTGGAAGACAGCTGATGTTCAGTATGTGCAGTAATCCTCTTTATTCAACTGTTGATCACAATTCTTTTTATTTAAAAATTGTTTATTTTTCAGATCTCACGACCCAAATTTGACATATGGTTTCAATTTTATTTTTATATATCTTTTTTCAAATATACAATAATTATGGTTCTTTTCGACTGCATACTTTTGCTGCTGTTTTGATCAGGCAAACAACATCTGTGTTTTTATGGGAAGTAACCTTGGTTGACCCTGTTGGCTGGATCAGTCCACAAGATCCACTTCGACTTGTCAGTCTGCTTTCGCCTCGCCAAGAACAGAGGAAACTTTTAGATTTTACTTCAGACTATCAGTTGTGTTGTTCAATAATGATCCAGTTGGGTTCATAGGCAACTGATCCATGATCAGCTTATACAGTAGATTGATACAGCATGCGTATGGCTAGCTTGTTAGCTCCAAGGATGTATTTATTTTTCCAACAAGGTCGCATGACGTCTTTCTACTACAGGTAAGGGAACTATTGTTGACAGTAACATCCAAGGACCATGATTAAACAAACCCAGATGAATCATTTAAACTGTCCTTGCAATCTTTTATTCACAATTATTGCAGCTAGCGTTATTAAAATAACACCCTCTGGGTAATCCTTGAAAAGATCCATTCCTGATAATTGTAATGTGAGATTTCCAAACATTACCATTTTCAAATTCAGGATTTTCCAGAGGTTCAAGATTCAAAATGTTCAAACTGAACACCTTTGCTTTAATCTGTTAAGCCCTCCTGTGTGTCTGCTGAAATGTCTGTCTTAAAATATTGCAGATTTCTTTTGAATAGCTCTTTATGTCTCAGTCCTTCTTCTAACTTCACCTCATGGATGCTGAAAATTGTCATCTCTTAGTCTTGCGCCAGTGTTGTTTTTACCACAATCTTGTAGTACTTAGATATGGTGCATTCACTGCTTGAAAAATGATTAAATTGACTTTCTGCTGGTCGTGCCAATCAAGTATTGATTTGTTGGATTCCGGTCCCCGGCCAATTTCTTGGTGTAGCTCTAACGTTTACCATTTTGTAAAGAATAATAAACACATTTTAATATGAATATTTGACTCAACTCCCCATATTTAAACCCAACTATAATGTCATGCAAATGCTCAGCTGCAGGTTTAGTAGTGCCTTGTCAAGCTGTTCTCACCTGAAGCCCAGTTTACAGTACTGTGCTTCACAGCAATCAGTTTTTCTACAGTGAATTTGATCCCTGATGTTTTGCCATTAAACATGAGACTGACCGACACTTGTTTTTTCTGTTTCTGCTCATTCTTTGCGTATTTGTGCATATATTGGTGGTGTAGGCTTTAAACAAAGTAGCTGCTCTGACAGAAAGCAAAATTACTGTTTTTAGAAATCAAACGTGTGTCTGCTGGAGGTGGATGAATGGAGTCAGGAGACAGAAGGAGCATGGATGATGCTGTAGCATACTGCTTAAGTTGGGCACTATTAATATGGAGTCTCTGTCTTCCAAATCATAGGAAGAAAGTGAGAATATTCCATTTAGAAATGCTCATCCTAGCCCCCTCAGTGCCAGACCCAGTGCTTGAAAAATGAATTATACATGCTTGATTATGCTTGATTAATCAGCTGAGTCCCTGTGCTCAATCCCTGAGCACACACTTGCTTTTTGGAATAAATTAAAACCTAAGAAAAAAAATCAGCTTCAGCATCAACAGGGGCTTCTAAATAATTATGTAAATATGAAACAAATTTCCCAAGCAGATATCCTCCTCTGCAGTCCTCCGTCATTCTTATGCATGCCCCGTAAATTAACTAAACTATGCAGATCGTTATACTTACACAAAATAGGCTAATTAATACTCTTGACAATAGTGTTCTCCAGAGGGGGCGATGCTGAACTAAATCTTCATCACATGGAATTCTAAACCCGAGGCCGCACAGCAGCATGCCGGAGTGCTCTTGGAGAGGGTGTGCAACACTGAACATGACGGGTTCTTCTTAATACCCGTTCTTGTAGGAAGTGAATCAGGGGCAGCACTGAAACGGACCTTGTCTCCTGTTTGGATGCTTTTGAAAAAGTTCCTACCCCTCCAAATTTAGCAAAGTTATAAACCCTGCTCAATGGATATAACCCAAAGGCTGCTTGGTGCGTGCTGAACAGTGATGCTGTTTGGTCTTCACCCTGCTGGTTCTGTGTCAATGCTGAATATGGATTATGGAATGTACAGCTGGTCGGGAGGAGAGGTTGGACTGCCTAATTACATCCAGACTTATAATGACCATCCCCATCTCATTTTGCACAGTTCTCTCATATGAAATACCTAATGAGGAGAGGGTAAGAGAACTTCTCTGCTAATCTTGTTTGTGGGAAATAATGGAAGAAATTCATAATTACATGAATAGATTCAGCAGTTATTTTTTACCGTCTGTTTACTCCAAGGGAAGGTTCATGTCAGGTTTGCCCACATGTGAGAGGAGGAGAGCTAGAGGTTTGCTTATCTTTTCAAAGAAAGACTTGGAGGGACTAGTTAGACCACACATGAAAAAGCAGATATTCAGACCAGTGCAAAAGATTTTTGTTATCTTATAATAAACATTACGGAGACCAATGGAATGTAACATTCAGACATCATAAGCTTCAAATATAGACTTTGAGACAGTAGATTCTGGCTTCATATGATGATGTACTGATAGAGATGGGTACCACTGTCAAACACACCTAATTCCCACAACATGTCCCTCAAAGTGAGCTCATCTTTAAGGTGCCTCTGGTCATTCATAAATCAGCCCTCCAACCAGAACCAGACCAGAACTCAGCTGGGAAAACTAACAAACAGCTAACATTTCACAATCCAAAATACCTAACAGCTGACCTTAGTCCCAAGTATATAATCAGCCCAATTCTAAGTCACTTCATATATATGTGTGTGTGTGTGTGTGTGTGTGTGTAGTACTGTAACAGTCAGGAAAATAGATGCACAAAAAATTTAAGCAAATGCAAATTGTCACTCATGTTTTTTTCCCTAATTCTAAATACCTAAATTGGCTCTATGTGCCATGCCCCTTCTGTCTCTATTTGCCTATAATCCCATTAGGAAGAGAGAGGAGAATGTACAGAAATAGAATAGGGTGCTCAAGCTGATTTCCTCACTAAATGCAGCCGTTTAGGCCTCGATAAAACTGCTTTCACAGCCACCAACAGCAGCCCCAACACTATGATGGAGGGAAGGGTAACATGCTTAGATGGCTTATTTCACAAAGCGTAAGAGCTCACAGACTGAATGAATGGCGATCATGGAAATGTTGCTGCTTTCATTGTTGTTAATGGTTCCCTCTATTCAAGCTTGACAGAATTTGGAATACAAATATAATACAAGCTGATAGAGTAATATTCTGCCAAACAACAGCTACTGAAAATATATAGTCATACTACCGTGTCGATACCATAAAGGTTCAGCTGAGTACATGATGTGTTTTCTTTAGACATTAAATTGAGAACAATACATAATTTTCCAACAAACGTGTCAGAATTGCACTGTCCCAGCTGTCCTTGATCTTGGGGTGTTCTGATATCAGGAGTCCTCGGGGTATCAGGAGTCATGGCATGACTGTGTCATGGCATGGCAATCCCAGGTAGAACATCACCAAAACTATCTAATATCATAGTTGTCTTCAAAGACAAACCCCTACATGATTTCCAAATTAGGTTTGAAGGTTTGGCAGGTTGTTACTTAGAAATTCAAGCTGGTTTATCAGTATAGAGGAATGTATGTATTTTAGATAACATTAGTGCGTGTGGCACGCTTTTCCCACAAATGTAGAAACCGAAAGAAAACATCTATATATTGAAGGAATTGAGCAGTAAATGACATGATATTAGGAATAAAGACGTGATAAAAGACAATTGTAACACAAAATAAGCATATTTCAATGTTAAATTTTGCAAGTCCAAAGTTGCCCGGGAATGACGTCAAAGGGTAAGTCTCAGTCATTCATTGTGTGAGTGTCAATAATAAACGGTTCAGGGAAAGCCAAGAAGTGTTAAAACAGCGTTAATATGGTCAAAGGGTGCATTGCTGGTGGTGGCAGCAACACTATGACAGCAATCGTTAGTCTGCACTACTTTCCTGAAGTAAAGAGGATCAGTGCTGCCTGGATCAGAGCTGGAAATGTGACGAGGAACAGATGGGCTGGTCCAACCAAGCACAGCCATTTGTGATCGGAGGACTTCTTGGCAAAGTGCTTCGAACAAGAAACCTCTGAATTTGCAAGATAAATTATGTCAGAGGTCTGGGTATCTGACGGACGAAGGAGAATGTTGAAGCAGTGTACCGGAGTCAAATTCCTTGTTTGTCTGTACAAACCTGGCAACGAAGCTGATTTTGATTCTGATATGTAAGAGAAACCTATAATTTAACATTTGCTTTTCATCCTGCTGTACCAAAGAGTGACTCCAGAACTGACTTATGTGCAGAGTTACAGCCCTGCTGTTATTATAACATAAAACCTCCTTCTACAGCTTGTAACTTTGCTAACTAAACTGTATAGTAATAGGGAAATATAATTTATAACCTTCAAATAAAGGGGCAGGCTTTAAATTGATATTAAAAACTGAAAGACTTCCTTACTGTCATAGTATTAAAGCTGATGTTCAGATCTATTGTCTAGTGTTGAAATGTCTTTAGAGAGCAGGCAGTGTGTTTGATTTGCATGTACATGAAACATTTGGAAAATATTGCCTTACTGTGATACCAGCTAGGTGGACATCATAATCACTAATTGTTCATTTGGCAATACATTCCCTCAACAGTACTTTTTCCATCATTTACTAAATCAATTCCCTGAAGTTATTGTGTCTGCAAATGTTGAGAAACCTATTCCATTCAAATGCATCAAGCCTTATTAAATATTAATCTGTGTAAATTAGAATTTGTAAAATCGTCAACTCACTATGAATATTTTATGATGTTTATTTTCCTTCTGTCAGAATTGGCAAATTTTTTCATCTACAATTTGGATGTGATGTTTGGAATAAAAGTTGAAAACTGAACTTGTGAGCATACATTCACACGAGCCACCGCTTTCTAACAAGGTGATTCATCCAATACAAGGCGACAGTCAGAAAAGTATGAAGCAGGACTGACAACAAGCCATTAAAGTAAGAGCCTTATCTTTTTTTCCTTCCCTCATTTTCATGGCAGTTTTATCTTGAGAGAGATTATCCAAGCTGTGGGTGTTTTGATGTCTTGATTGTAAGCTTTGTTTGGTTCGGGGTTGCAGGCTTGCAATATAAATGTTCTATCACAGAGACCAAACTGGCCAGTGTTTTCTGCAGTCATGGAGCTTTTATGTTTTAACCGGTTCTGGTGAAGCAGTGAAATCCTCCTGGAGGTATGCATTGTGAGTGGACAGCAGATGCAAGTTATTTCAGTCTGTAATTGTAGAAAGATATACTTGTTATATTTTTTCCTTTTAATGTGTGGGGCTATATAGCGTTCTGTCCATATAGCACTGCTGGGTTGAGCAAGTTACCCCAGTGACAGCAACTGTTGTCTATTTAGTGCGTTAAAGTCACACACTCCGCTGTTGTTCGCTTGACCGTTATACCATCTTCATATGTTCTAGTTTGTATACTCATCAGCTGCATACGCACACACAGGTTGTGTGCTGTTATTTCACAGTGGAGAAACCTCCTCTCAAGAAGTGCGAGCACACTGGAATGAACCTGAAGCTAACTGGACATTATGAATGCTGCAGGTAGTTTAAATAGGAGTGAATGGATATGAGCGAGTAACTGACTCTTTGTAAACTTAGAGCTCTTAGTTCTGTTTGATAAGTTTTACTTGTTAATTAGGTCTGTGTGGCTGCGAATCATTCTGTGGTGTTTTGCCTGTGGCTTGTGTAATGCAAACAAAGGCTAAAAACTGTTAAACAATACTTTAACAACAGAAATGTCACCACTACCAGGTCAGGAGAGTTACAGAAGGAAGGTACTGTTTTAGCAACTTTGCTTGCAAGGATGTTTGTCTTTTTTTTTTTGCTAAAGATAGAATTTTGGGCATTTTGTCAGCTTTATCAGCTTCACATCTAAAAATAACCAACTTCTATGTATCTGAAACAAAAATATTTTATCCGTTAAGTTGTTGATTTTCAGTATGTTATACTTTCTAATGTTTTTGGAGGGGATTTGAGTTATATCATGTCTCTGTTTTAGAATAGTGGAAGACTGACAGAAAAAGAGAGAGGAGGAAAATAGAAAGACTGATACAAGATACCACTAATACTTTATTCATTTTATTACACTTGGGAAATTCAGACAACACTGAGGAAATAAACATTCCTGCTCTTAACCATGATCTTTATTGTTTAAATATGAATAAATATTTCATTTTGACAACATTTAATTCTGTTTTGTCTCTGCTGGAAATGTCGTCTGATTTAATTTCAGAAATCTGGTTACCTAAACACAGACATGCAGGACAAACAACCATGCACACACACTTATACCTGGAGAAGGAAAGGGCAGAGAGAACCCGGCATAACGTCGAAAAGCTCACTTCTGCAGGATATTGCCGGCCAGATTTGTCAATAAAGAATGAGTAGAGGCAGGTCAGAGAGTTTTTTCAGGTTCATGATAAAACTGTTTTCTAAATCATGGTATTGCTTCAAACAGATCAACAAACTTTTAATGACATTTTAAAATTTATGGGTCAGAAGTGTTTGGAAGTATTTTTTCTATTCTACACTAAGAGTTCCTCATTTTACGTTCCCTTGATTCTTCTGTATGGAAGGTTCTAATAAATAAAAGCAGTCTCCTGTTTAATCATTAGCAGCAGTGTGGCTGAAGACTGACAGTGTTTGGGTTTTTCAGGGCTTTTCTGTTAGCTAGTGCCTTAAGAGATGAACTTGTTGATACTTCAAAGTTCATGTTCCAGCAGAACATGAACTATAAATGCTGTTGATTGGCCTCTGACAAACATCATGTAGGTAGAGTAAGGTAGCATCAGCTAAGTTAAGTTCTGTGCTGTGAAAACGGTTTTATGAGGGAAGGCAAACATGCCCAGACTCCTAACAGTGCTCTGTGTGCTCCATACTGTCTGTTCAGCTCATATAACAAACACTATGAATCCAGGCACTTCCTTGGACTCAGCCCTGAAACATACCCATACCATTCATTATGCCTGATTTGTGCAGAGGCAGGTTTACACTCTGTTAAAATACCTTTCATGCAAAGATCAGCTTTCCCATGCAGACCAGTATCCCGTCTATAGGATCTAATGAACTCTGAGTAGACAATGAAAGGTTCCTTTCTCTACACACCCATCATTTTCTGCCCTTTATATTCCCATATCACTTCCATGCTTTCCTTTAGGCTTTTCTTTTTCTCAGTTTGTTTTAAGGATGCTCTCATGTTTGCAGTCATAACAGATATTTATACTCATTATCCTGCTAAAATGAAGGAATTGACAAAAGTAAAGTTTTGTATACATAATGTGTTGCTCCTTTTGGCATGTTAGGAGTGTTAAATCACATACACTATATTACTATATAACTCGTAACATTCGTTTATATGCTGATGAGGTGTTGGTCTTAATCAATAGGTTTTCAATTGGTACAAATCAAAGGCTCCTTCTGTCTTCTCTAACATTCATCTAAATCAAACTGTCCCTTTACAGAGTAACCCATTAACAGGTAATGGGGCGGAAACTTCTCTGCAGCGAGGCCCAACAGGGAAGGACTGATATGAAGAGGCTGGCCACATAGAGTAAAACCAGTACTGTAAATGTCACGCAGCAGCATCCCAGCTTTATAGTGACTATCTGCTAACTGGCTATCGACAAAATATCATAGCGTCTTGAGTGCCTTGTTGCTCAAAAGCGCTATATAAATAAACTTGACTTGACAACTTCAAAGAGTTCATCACTTGTCTTTTCCATAGTAACTTCAGCATCACACATGACTAATGCTCATACCTTTGTATGTGCACTAGTCATGTGAGATGGGTGTGTAGGGTGTAAAGGTACACAAAAAGTAGGGTTCAGTATGTTTTATGTATGTTTCAGTCATTAGAAACAAATAGAAAGTAACCAAAATAAATCTGATGGGAGACTTGGTTCATTTTTTTTTTTTTTTTATCATTATGATGGGTAATTTTTCTCCAATACTAGTGATGTTTGCATTCATCTTGACGTGGTTTCAGGTGAGTAATTCAGTTAAGTGCAGAGTGAGTTACATACCTTATTGCTGTTAAAAGATGACATAAAGTTCAGGTTCGGTCTATCTTTCTTTCCTCACTATAGCTGCATGAGAAACCTTAATGTTCTCAAAAAGCAGAGTTTAGTGAGTGCTGGAAGTCCTCTCTGTTCTGTTTTGGTGTCACTTTTTAAAGTTACCCTATAGAAAGTAGTTTTGTTTTCCACACAAAAACCCTCTGCATGTTTTCAGGTATAAAACAACACTGTATTCGTTTGGTCATGTGTGCACCAATCCAACAGCGCTGTACCGGATATTTTTGGTATAGTACAAAGAATCTTTTCTTTGCTCAGTTAAAAATGTAAAGCTCTTGTCGTCCCTCCTCTCTGTCTTTCTGCCATCTTACAAGCTCTGCAAAGGGGGAAGTCAGCCAGGCCTCAGGGAAGAAAAATATACCCCTAAAGAAAGACTTATGGAACAGAAGTCTGGCAGACCCCACTGAGTGGGTGTGTTTGCAAGATCATGCATTTCCACAGAGCAATCTGTGACCATTAGTATACAGTGATTACTCCTCACCGCAGATCTGCACATAGCAGAAAACAAAGTGAGCTGAGGAATTCTGGATGTAGTTTAAGTGAGAATGTTTCTTGTCCTACAACTTAAACAGGTCATACATATTTTCAATCAAACTAGTGCCACAAATAGAAACATTTCTTATTAAAGTCTCTCCTCAGTTTCAGTGTTTCAGAGAACTGAGTGTGCAGCAGGGAGGGATGGAACACAAGCAGTACACATGTACAAAAAGATCCCAAGTGTTTTAGGGAAAAATGAAAACTAGAAATAAATTACTATATATCACAGATATTTAATTCAAACTTGCACAGTTTGTCAGTCCAGCCATAGCTCTGACGTTTTGCTCAACTTTGCTTGATGATTCCAGCATTCAGAATTTGGGAGGCAGATGTGTATTCACTAAGGCCTCAACATATGGCAGCAACGTGTACATCATAATTTACACCTGCACATTAAGAGCCAGGTCTCAGTGGGTCGACAATGTGTAAGAAAGCGCGGGTGGGAACGAGTTCGAATGTTAGATTTACAGCTGCAAATGCTGCAGAGTTAGTGTTTGTATGTGGTACATTTGGGGGAATGTGGGAGGTGTGTGTGTGTTGAGTCAGTGGGTTTTGTGATTTTAACAATTAAATGCTGATTCTGGAGAAACTGAACAGAAGGGGTATGCTGCCAGGACATGGAGTAATAGGAAACACGTGAACATGCAGCACAGTGTTGGCTGTCTCTGATTGTGTCTACACTCGCTTTAAAGGCTCACACTCAGACCTAGACAACCGAGGCAAGAAAGACACAAAAAGAAAGGATTTGAACACAGAGAGCTGGCAATCATAAATAGGGGTGAGCTAAGTGTTCATTTTCCTTTTCCCAACCAAATGGATGTAGATTTTTTTCCACAGCAACATCATTCAGTGGATGTGCTCAGACAAAACCACTCAATGAACCCTTGACCTGCTAAACGTTTGATTATCTGGTTTGAAACTAGGTGTTTCAGTCCAACCAGCCAACTAATCAGACAATCAGTCAACCAGCCAATAATTCATTCAGATTACCAACCAACCAACAAGTCAACCAACTAACTAAACAACCAACCCTTTAAGCAGCCAAACAGCCAAACACCTACCCAACCAACTATTCAGCAGGGTAATGAACAAGCAGTTTACAACCAGTCAGCCGACCAACATACCAGTTGAACCAAACAGTCAGACAGCTAACTAGTCCACTGTTAATGTGTCAGTAGTGCAATGTTTTAAAGTCCAAGTTCAGCTGATGATGTTCAAACTTTAATGGAACCTTATGTCTTTCTCTTTGGATGTTGCTTTTTTCATTTAGCCCAAAACATTTTGGTTTCTATACAGTAATTTACTGGCGGAAATCCTCAAATATGATTGTCTTTCAGTTTTGTAGAATCAGTTTGTTGGGTCTAAAAATAACTATTAATTTAACCAAACAGCTCAAACATCTGTGGTGCCATTCAATGGCATGTTGGGGCTATAACCCAGATGCATGAAGCTAAAACATCTTTCCCAGCTGAAGCAGCAGCAGCTCACAGGGCAGCAGGCAGATCCTTTGTGGAATCTGCTGGTCCTGTAGCCAGAGGCCTTCAAGGCACACCAGCTGCTCCCCTAAAAAACATCAGGTATTCACAAATCCTCGTCCATTCTTTGTTCTCTCACTTTGTTCAGTCAGCTCAGATAGCCATTCACATCACAAACTTATTGATCCAGCATAGGTCTTTGTTGAAGCACTGCCTCACCAGATTGTTATTCTAGACATGAAAAAATAATTAACACTCAGCAACTGTAGAACACACTGGTATTTATATGAAGCTGATATAGTAGATGTACAACAGTCTAACCATCTACACCCACAGAAACAGAGCAATTATTCAGCTCTTAATGAAAATGCTGCCCTGAGCTCAACATGCAGGCGCTAAAACTTTTAGCCTAAAGTAGTGATGAGGGGGCACTGAGGGGCCTTCAGTGATGAGGGGTACCCAGGACAGGTCACCAATCCATCACAATCAGGCACATACTCATTCGTAAGGGCGTTCAGAGAGACCTGACATGTTTCTGGGCTGATGAAGAAGCCCTTGTACCCGGAGAGAACCCCTGTATGCTAAATATTCACCAAGACAACAGTGCTAACCACTGGGCCACCAAGCAGTCCCATGTCAAACATATCGGCACATAGTAAAAACAATCATCTGGTTGTAACAAAAAGGAAACTACCAAAAATCTGTTAAGAAAACCTTTATGTGTTTAATGCTGATAACTGAAGACAATATATAAACAAGTCATGTAAGGAGTTCAGCTGTTAGCTGGAGCGTTTCCTGTATCTTCCTCGTAACTCCCTCCCATCATCCACACAACCCAGAGACAGTGCAGAGTTTGTTGGAGATATGATGCTGAGTGCATTCCTCCAAATTAACTGTTGGTTTTGAAGATAAAGGCTGGAATGTATTTGAAATAGAGACACATTTACTAACTCTGGTTTCAGACCTGGCACTGGAGTGCTTTACACACAGTACACACTGGTTTATCATAAGGCGTCTTATTAAATCATCAGCACACTTTCAGTTCTTGGCATTAACTGCTCGAGGCTTACGGGCAGTCCGACTCGACTCGTTAAGCAAGTTCAGACATTATGTGGGTGCAGTGCAGGGACAGAGGTTGGGTGTTTGGGTGGGTGGGTGGTATAGGTGAATGAGAGGGTGAGAAACAGAGCATTAAATGGACTGAATTTATATAGAACTTTCCGATTCTTGCTGACCACTGAAAGCACTTTACGCTAGAGCCACATTCATACACTGATCCACAGATCACTTAACCTCAGGCAACTTGGGATCAAGTGCCTTGCCGAGGGGCACATCATTATCTGGCAGAGATAAGCTAGAACTGAACCCACAACTTTCAGGACGACTACTGACCACTGAGCCACATATGCCTACATTAGCTGTTAGAACTGAACCACAAGGCACAAGCCGTCTGTAAGTACTATTGAAAGCACACCTCTGTAAAATTTGATGTTTCAGGCAGTTTGCTCATCTGGAACATTAAGACGTACACTATATTGCCAAAAGTATTTGTCTGTCTACTTTTACATCCTATTCTTAATCTATAAAGGTCCAGTTAGTTGATTGACCCACCATCTCATCTGCAGCCATAGAAGTGATTGCAAAACTGGAGTTTATTGAGTTGGTGGTGTGGCCCAATACTTCTAGCAATGTAATGTATGCCACAAATACACAATGCCAGGGAGGGAAGACATCAGCATAGAGGATGGTAAATGTTTGCTAAGTAGGGCTGGTGGATGCTGTAAAGAATGAAGTGGCTGATTTTAAAGGCTTACTAAGATATGTTTTGTTATTGGACTTCTGTGCTAGTCACGGATTGTCCATAATGAACACCATGTTCAAACATAAGGGTGTCCATCAGTGCACTTGGCACCAGGACACCCTAGGCAGGAGGTCA
>JAHUTJ010034809.1:1381-15074 GCA_036250325.1 Characodon lateralis
TTCCCTTACCTCTCTCCCCTCTGACCTCTGTGTTTTGTTACCCTAGAGGAGTTGGTCTGTAAAACCATTATCAGAAGTTTAATGGTTAAAACACATCCTGGAGGGTTGTGTCTCAGGAACTTTGAATTACACATGCATGGAAACCCGGTGAACAGTTTACTAAGTTTCTCCAAATAACTATACTTTTGAATATTCCCTCTTTTCTACTTTTAAGTATTTGTGTTGAACGTAAAACTGTTGAACAATATCAGTGTTAGTAAACATTATTTTTTCCTAAGGATTAGATAAATCACAATATGTTGAGGAAGAGAATTGTGGAACATTGAGAAACATTTCACAACTTCAGATAGTTGTTTATGATGTTAGACTGGAGGTGACTTCCTTAAATGTATGCTTTTAGTGGTTAAAATTCGACAGAACGAAACGTTTCAAATAACAGAACTGGCAATTCGGAGTCTTTGGTCGAAGGAACATTTATTTATATCCTTTGTTGAGGATTGCTAGAAAAGGATTTTCTGCATCTTTATCGTTATCACAAACTAAACCTTGAAATTTGATCTTCAAGAGATTCTTAGAGTATTTTCAGATGGAAGGTGAAAATAGATTTTAGAATCCTTTACTGACAAACCATTTAGGCACAGAATCAAACAAACGGTTAGAGATTATAGGACTTCTTTGAGGATAATGATCATAAAAGGTGTTAATTTAAAATGGAGATCCTAACATGGTGCATTCTGAGATTATTATGCCGATTGATCCCTGTTATATCCTATCAAGTACAGAGACAGACAGTCAGAGCCCTGAGGAATCTTGAACATTCTTGTGATAAAAGTCATCCAAAAACAACTGGAAGGAGACAACATTTGGCTTAATTTCCTGTGTTGCGGGACAGAAAACATGAAATATTTCAAGGAATTAGAGCTCTTCAATACTGTAACATAGGAAACAACCTTATTTTCTTCATAATGACAACCGAACAATATTTCTAGTAAAAGTAGAACCATCAGCCACAATTAAAACAAAACGACTGATAAGGGACAATAACTTGACCCTCATCCTCTTGCATGAATACATTTTAAATTAGTTAATAAAATTTATGAGACTAGACTTTATACATATCACAATCTGTGTTGTGCTACTGTGTGTGTGTGTGTGTGTGTGTGTGTGTGTGTGTGTGTGTGTGTGTGTGTGTGTGTTCCTGTCTTGAAAGTGAGAACCATTTTCCCGATTTCACCATCACATTGAGGACCGTTTGTACCAAAGTGAGGACATTTTGCTGGTCCTCACGACCTATTTTGCTAATGGTTAGGTTTAGGACTAAGGTGTGAATTGACTTTAGGTTAAGGTTAGGNTAGGGTTATTGTCAGGGTTAGGGCATAGAAAGGGTTGAAAATGACTGAAAATCAATGGAAGTCAATGGGAGTCAACACATGGTCCTCACTACATATAGCAAAACAAGAGTGTGTGTGTTTGTGTGTGTCTTCCTGTCTTCTCGGAGAGGCTTTGCTGGTGGGCTCCGGATTCACTTCCTTCACCTTCGGACAGAAAAACCCTGGAACCCAGCTACCAGTGGCCTCTGCAAGCTCCAACTATCTGCCAGCCTGCCCGCTCTCCAACTCTACTGGAAGCACACCTTCTGACCCTCCGGATCACTGCCTACGGAGTGTGCCCCAAGAACCCCCCTTTTAGATCATCTACCTGGACATCACAAGCCCGAGAGTCTGGACTAGACGACCAGAGAATGCATACTTTGGGAGAATTAAAAGGACAGTTTTGCCTCTTGAGATAATAAAATTTTTGAAACTTACCTGTGTCCTATAGTGATTCTGCATGTGGGTCAGGAAGATCGGTTCTAATATGACAATACACTACATGTTAAGACCTAACAGATGAGAAAATAAAAAAATTCAGGGCTAAGAAGACAAATGCATAACAAACAAAGTTCATACAAAATTAATATAACAATAGTAATGGCGAATTATGACAGTTTTAATGTTTTTAATGTGTTATCTTAAATGCCAAGAGAACTCTGTGGAAAGTTTACCCTCTAACATATTAGCTGAGAATGTCAGTGTTAAACTGATGCTTAATGTAAGTGTTATGTGATTTTACTTCAGTTCTAAACTTTAGCAGATGTTTCCAGGAAACATTTTTTAGAAGATGAAGTAGGTGTCAGGAACTATTTTTTGGATTAGATCCCAGAGCAGAGTCATAGAGAACAAAGTTTCGACTTAGGAAAGGTGCTACATACAGGCTCGGACAGGAACGGAAAACTACTTGTCTGTGATGAGTGAAGAAAACTAATTAAATGTGCAGAAAAATGTGCAGAATAACAGAACAAATAGATAAATAAGCCTTTAATCAAATAAAACATATTGCATAATCAGGAGACATAAAACAATAATCACAGGCAAGACTCCTACAAAACAAACATCAATAGTGGATTTAATTGTGCATTTAATTGCTTTGGAAGGACTTCAAATGTCAAGAATTCGAATCAGCAGAAAAAACAGGAAGCTGAAGGAAGTGCTTAGAGAATTTAAAACCTTGAATTTGAATAATCAGTCAGTCATTTTCTACCACTTATTCCATAGTGGGTCGCGGGGAAGCTGGTGCCTATCTCGAGCAGTTTATGGGCGAGAGGCAGGGTACACCCTGGACAGGTCACCAGTCCATCACAGGGCAACACACATACAACCATGCACACACTCAATCATACACCCAAGGACAATTTAGAGTGACCAATTAACCTAATAAATAAATAAAAATTAAAATTGTTGCATGACACCAGACACCTCCTTCAGGTCCTCCGGGGGACCCCAAGGCATTCCCAGGCCAGCCGAGAGACATAGTCCCTGCAGCGTGTCCTGGGCCGTCCCCTGGGCCTCCTCCCGGTGGGACGTGCCTGGAACACCTCCCGAGGAAGGCGTCCAGGAGGCATCCGGTATAGATGCCCGAGCCACCTCAACTGGCTCCTCTCGATGTGGAGGAGCAGCAGCTCTACTCCGAGCTCCTCCCGGATGGCCGAGCTCTTCACCCTATCTCTAAGGGAGTGCCCGGCCACCCTACGGAGGAAGCTCATTTCAGCCACTTGTATCTGGGATCTCATTCTTTCGGTCATGACCCAAAGTTCATGGCCATAGGTGAGGGTAGGAACGTAGACCGACCGGTAAATCAAGAGCTTCGCTTTTCGGCTCAGCTCAGCTCTCTCTTCACCACAACGGACCGACACAGCACCCCCATTACCGCAACAGCCGCAGCAGCTAAAATCCCTGCAAAACTGACACCATGTACATAAACTGCTTAGGCTTTTACCTTCAGGTTGGCGCTACAGAGCACTGTTTGCTAAAAACTGCCGCAACAGTGAGTTTCTTCCTCCAGGCTGTTTCTCTGATGAACATTTGACAGTCAGGCTTCCAGAACAACATCATGCATACTTGAACTGATCTCACATCATCTTCTCTTGTAAATTCACTTGTGTATATACACCTTTTCGATCTCTCAGTGAACCTCAGGGAAGTCCTTTCAGGGCTCTTTGGAAATAATTTATGGTGACCACCTCATGGAGAGAAGGCCAAGAGAGCAAAGCAGTAATCAAAGCAAAGGGTGGCTATTTTGAAGAATTTAAAAAATAAAAATGTTTAGAGTAAAGACTCACAATAAAAATAGAAAGATGCCGATTAGAGAAGTTAAATAGCAGATGTTTATTTCTTTGGCGCTCGGACCCCGGAGGAAGACATGAATGCTATGAATGACATGAGCTTGAATGAATCATTTAGGACTAGGATTAGAGATGTCTTCTCCCCTGGGATCCGATACTGGTGATGGTGTGGAGGCCTGATAATAAGAGAGTTGGAAGGAGCTAGGAAGCCAGATGGTGGCGATGGGGTGGAGGAGGGTCGAAGCTCGGCGGGAGAGCAGGGAGATCCATGGTTGGAGGTCCTTAAAAGCGAAGCCTTGAAGGGTGATTGGCTGAGGAGGAATGCAGACTTGACGCTGATTGGTTGGAATGGAGACGCATGATGGAGTCTTAGTACGGAGCCAGTGGTGCAGGTGAGTTTTTCCAGATAGAAGTTTCGTCAGAGCTCCATTTCACACTATATACAATATAATTCCATGTGTGTTCATTCAGTTTTGTTACCTTTGGTGACAATCTACAATGTAAATAGTCATGAAAATAAAAATACACATTGAACAAGAAAGTCTATTTAAAACATTTGACCATTAGTGTATGCATTTTCAAAAGATATTTTTTATTTCCATTTATTATATCAGAAAAATCTTCACTGAGAGCAAAGTGTGTACCGGAGTCAAATTCCTTGTTTGTATGCACAAACTTGGCAATAAAGCTGATTCTGATATTAATAAACGCCATCTGCTTTTCTATAATCATAGCCCACCACAGACAATTCTAAACAGATATCCCTTATAATGGAACGTCGACCATTTCGAATATTTGGGCATTGTTTTATCTTCAAAAACCATTTCAATATAATTGTATCCCATTAAAAAAAAAAACAAAGAAATCTTAGTGTCAAAATTAACTCCATTAAAATGAACATTCGATCAAGATTGCTGTACTTATTTTAGACATTAATCAAGTAATCATGACCCAGAATTGGTTTTAAAATTTTTAACCTGAATATGATGCCTAATGGAAAAATATTGAAGCATATGTACTTTCTATGCATTTCCCAGCAGTCTTGGTTGATGGAAATCTACATAATTACTAAATTAATAATATTGTTAACCCTTGGATGGAAATGATTCTCAATGTATGGAAAACCATCACAAAAGAAAATAAATTGGAGGGAGTTATTTTTATTTAATGCACATTTTAAGATTTCGCCCCAAATAAACTTGATACAAGGTTTAGAGACTGGACACTCAGGGGAAATTCTGCCTTTTGCACAATAGTAAAACAAAGGACTTTATCTGATTTTGAATCAATGACAAGCAAGATTTTTATCAGTACTTGCAATTAAGAAATTTTATAAATAAAAAAAACAAAATGCATTTCTGACAAAATGCACATTTGACTGAAATATTTCCAAAAACATACAGTATCAAAAATAAAAGCAAAACCATCTCATCTCTAAAAGTCAGTGTTTTGTTAAAAAACTTAGCTCTTCATTTTAAAGCAAATGGGTAAAAGAAGGTGGCATAGAGAAATGGACATACCAATGGACATGTAGTAATTTACTAAGATGGTAAAAATTTGGGACATAGTTTATACTATGTACCAATCATAATTAAATAGTACATTGTCACACCTACTTGATGTTATAGACAACATAATGTTTTGGTGAAAGATTTCTGTATTTTTCTACTTATTGTTAGTAATATCACAAGTACAAGGATCTAAGCAACTATCTGTTATTGTTTCCTCCATAAACTATGCATATATCATGATGACAACTAGAAATTCTCTCCTCGCTGTTTGAGGGGTTAAACATTTTATAAATACAAGTTTTTGCAGTTCTGAGAAGTAAACTTTCTTTTTCATATCTTGCCACTATTGTCTAAGATGGAAACTATTTCTTCAGCCAGAGCAGTTTTTTGTAAACTCGGTAATCAGTGTAAAATGTCACACCAACGCATTTTTGAAGAGGAAACAATAACACCAGTAAGCGCTGGGGAAGCCCATTTACATTCTTTGACATTCTAACAGGTGTCAACAGCAATTTCTGAGATAATTTTTTCTGCAAAGGTCATCTCACCTAAGAAAATGCCACTGAAACAAAACAGAAGCACAAAGCTTATGTTTCTTCATAAGCTTTGAAATAAGGCAAAGTTCTCCTCGTTTGTTCTCGCCTATATCTACATCCTACCACAGGTCTGCACATGCAAAGCTGAAAAACATCTCACCGAGCTGATGACAGAAGTGGAGGAAAAACACCTAGACTTTCTCATCATTGTATTTGGGGATTTTTAACAGTGCAAACCTCTCAAATGAATTACCAAAATACAAACAGCATGAAAAGTGTCCCACCAGAGATAAAAAAATTCTGGACCACTGTTACACAGTCATAAAAGAAGCATTTTGCGCAGTCCCCATTTACCTTTAGGATTCCCCGATCATTATCTCCTTCATCTTATTCAGATTTAAGGGCACAAATTGAAAACCTCTAGGTTCGTGGTTCACATTGTTAGGAAATGGACTGATAAGTCAGAGCAGATGTTACAGGCCTGCTGTGACTGCACAGATTGGAGTGTTTTTGAAGCTTCAGCTACTGACCTGAATGAATGTACTGAAACTGTCACATCATACATCAGTTTTTGTGAGGGCATGGTAAATGGTAATTGGTCTGCACTTCTATAGTGCTTTATCAAGTACCCAGAGAACCCAAAACGCTTTACACTACATTCAGTCATTCACCCATTCATACACATGTGCACACACTGACAACGGTAAGCCACAATGTAACCACTGCTGCCTTGAGGCACACTGACAGAATGAGGCTGCTATACACAGGTGCCACTGAGCCCTCTGACCACCATCAGCAGGCAAGGAGGGGGAAGTGTCTTGCCCAGGGACACAATGCCTGAGGCAGACATTTGACGTCAACAGCGCAATGCATTGCCGGAACGTGGGATAGGGAGGTTAGTAGAAGCAGGCATCTTGTTGGAGAGGTGCGGTTTTGTTTTGATTAAACATTCCAAAAAAAACAATTCAATGGCAAATGGTTGTTGTGTTATTAACTGCCACAATCGGTCTCATGACCAGAGAGGAAAACAGATCCCAAATGGAGTGCGTTTTGTCCAATTTCCAGCGTGGAAGCAACACAATGGAGCACAGTTGGCAAAGCTAACAAAGAGGTGTTGCATGGCATGGGTGGTGGCTCTAAGGTTATATAAATCACCTTCACCAACATTTTACCAAAGCATGTTTGTGTATTCACGGCATTTCCACTCAGGTTGGCATGATTTGAGGGTGTTTGTTTTTTTTTTTGGATTCTAGTTATTCTTGTTTTCAGTTTACATTTTGGATCTTGTTTCTGTTTATTATTTTCCTGGCTGTGCTTTGGTTTCTTGTGTTCTAGTTCATGTTCTGTTCGTTATGTTTACTGATTAGTTTTTATCCTTGAATTTCTGTTTTGCTCCAGCCACGTTTTGTTCTCTCTTGTCTGTTTGCAATTAGCCTCATTCGGTCCACCTGTACCATGTTAATCAGTTTTGTTTTCCACCTGTACCATCCTCCATTTATACACTTTCATTCTGTTCATTCCTCGTGGAAACGTTTTGGATCACATCATCTCTCTTCATGTCATGTCCTTTGTTCATGCCAAGCCTGTCTTTGCCTGTCTATCCATACCTGTTTTTGCAAACAATTCCTGAAGTAAGTTTCATTTCAAAGATACTTTATTGATCCCCGAGGGGAAATTAGAATTCCAGTACAACCCATCCAAACACCCATCCAAAATTTATTAAATCATTTACTCACCACCAATGCTTCCGGCCGTCTGCATTCTGGGGTCCTCTGCTACACCGAACCTGACCAGGTAAGTTTAATAAAGTCACATTAAAATCCTATTTGGTACCTATGAACTGTACATAAGCTGCAAAGCTACATATGGCTAAGCATGTATTTCAATCTTTGGGAAGACAGCCTATGAATTTATGGAGTCCGATCCTGAATAGGTACCTTATTTACATCTTGGACCACAAAAGTTAAAACAACTCCGGAGCAATTTGCCCGGATAAAGCGGCATAGAGCTACCAGAGAGGCGAACTCTGCACATGCAGCCTCAATGGATGTAACTGGTCAAATAGCAGACATGAATGAAACAGCACTGAATGTTGAGATGGATGCTCACGCCCCTGAGGGTCTCGGCGATGCCTCAGCTCCTGCTCACGCCCCTGAGGGTCTCGGCGATGCCTCAGCTCCTGCTCACGCCGCTGAGGGTCTCGCCGACGCCTCATCCCCTGTCCCTAGTCTGCCGGAGTTCAGTGAGGAACTGGTCCTCGTTCTGGCTTCTGAACCCTGCGACGAGGGGTTCGAGGAGGAAGCGCCGCCGGACCCTGTTCCTGAAGGGTTCAGGGAGCAACTGGTCCTCGATCTGGCTTCTGAACCCTGCGACGAGGGGTTCGAGGAGGAAGCACCGTCGAACCCTGTTCATGACGGGTTCAAGAAACAGTTTGTCCTTGTTCTGGCCTTTGAAACCAGAGACAAGGATTCGCCAGGCTCTGCTTCTGCCTCTGAGGGTTCGCCAGGCTCTGCTTCTGCCTGTGATGGTGTGCTGTCTCAGATACTTTCCTGTTTACCAAATGATGAACAACTTAAATATTCTTTTGCATCCTTATTAAACTATAAAAGTTACAAAGCAATATAGTAGTAATAGGAATTGCACACCAAACATAAATGGGAACAAATAGTTGAACCCAAAGGTTGAAAGGAACATTAATAAAATTAGAAAACCAAGTTCCAATGTAGTGGAATCACAGAAGTCCAGTGACACAGTAAACTTAAAGATCAGCACTTCAAGTAAATCAGAAATACTCAGAGGCATAAAGTGCACAAGTAAAATTTGGCACTGTAACTTCAAAAATAAAACCTACATAAAAAAGTCTGTAACAACAGCATTACTGTGCAAAACACTGAAGCTCTGAGGCATTAAAGTCTAACCACAACAAAAGGCCACAGGTGAATAAATTCTAGCAGATACAGCAGCATTGTTGAGGCAAACACTCAGAGACATGAAGTGCCCTTGTAAAAATGTAGCACTGTAACTTCAAATGTAGAACTACAACCTATATATATTTGTATTTCTATCTATATCTAAAATGTGTATCAACATAAAAACAAGTATTTTTTTTGTAATACCAATATGTAACTTATATTTACATTTAAGCTTTAGGTATCTATCTATCTATCTATAGATATATACAGGGGTTGGACAATAAAACTGAAACACCCGTCATTTTAGTGTAGGAGGGTTAGAGTGTAATGCAGGTAGGACTCTCACCACAACAGTGGGAGTCTGATGCATGTGCCATACTGAGGCAGTCAATAGATCCACAGGTAAGTAGAATATAAATAATAATTTTTATATATAATAGTACTTAATACTAATGTGATTTATTTATTATTTATTATTTAAACTGTTATTCATTTAGGCCAGTGGGCGATTTAGTTCCCAATCTGGCAATCCAAATTTTAGCTGTCTTGATTCTCTGTCCTCTAGTCCATCTGGGGTCCTAATCCAGCAGCATGACCTGTGCTGCTTCCCAGCTGTGCAGAATAAAATGGGCTTCAAACAAAAAATGTGGTTTTCTGGCAGTTTTTTTTATTAACATTTCTCTGAAACAATATCAATCTGCAACAAACATTGTTGGCCGTTTCCCCCACGAATCTGAGGGAGCAAACAATGCATGTGACCAAAAAGACAATTCTGTGTCCAAGGATTCCCACAATGGGGGACAAAATAAACTGTTTGAGTAGTGGGATTTTGAAGCCACTTACTATGTTTGAAATACTGTCCATGTCCACCTGTAGAATGTTCCTGTATTTTATTAATTTTAGCATGGACAAGTATGTCTTACAGGCTTTTATTTTTCCGGAAAGCAGATATGACGTCCACACCCGTCAGCCTTCCACTGTCAGTTTGGAACACTATAAAATTGTTTTTGATTTTCTTAGACAGTAATACGTTATTTGGAGAAAATGTGGCTATGTGGGGAATTAATTTCCCCTCCAATTTGAGTCTAGAATCTGAGAGGCTCTTCAAACACCTTCTCAAAAAAGACCTGTACTAACCTCTAGTGGTCAAAGAAGCAAATAGCACTCTGACTGCCTCAAGGAAATCTGTATGCAAAGTGCATATCCTTTTAAACCTCAAAATTTGGGACTTAACAAGGCGAGCAAATGTGTGCCTGGGATGGAAACTTGTTTTATATAATAGGGCATGGGTGTCGGTAGGTTTAAAGAAAACTTTTACTTTTAATTTTCCCGTAAATTCAAAATGTGGACCTTTAAAGGTGGTTGTGTCTAAAAAAATCTACTGCTATATAGCTAGTAGATGATTTTAATTTAATAGAGGCATTAAAATTGTTCAGAGTGTCCAGAAAGTTTTTGAAGTCCTCCTCATAGTGTGGCCACACTCCCCAAATATTGTCAAGATACCTGTAATAATGTGAGGGTTTTTTTTATCACAGCTGTCCCAGGCTGCTGACTCCCAAGCAGCCATAAAAATATTTGCATAGGCAGGAGCAAACCTTTTACCCATGGCTGTTCCTTTAACCTGTAGGAACCACTCATTAAATAGAAAGTCATTATGAGTGAGATGGATCTCCAAAAGTTGGAGAATCTCCCTATCTGGTCTCTCCCCATCAGGATACTTTAAAAAGACATTCCGGACTGTGTTTATACCCTCTACAGTAACAATATTTGTGTACAAGCTGTCTATATCAAGGGTAAAAAGCATGGAATGTACAGGAATTTGAATGTTTTTTTTTATTATTCCAATAAAGTGATAAGTATCTTTAATGTAACTATTATGTTTTTTGGAAAGGGGATTTAAATAAAAATCAATGAATTAAGCCGTTCCATAAGCCTCACTGCTACAGTCTGAGACTATGGGTCTACCCGGCGGGATCTCATAAGAAATCCATTTAACTGGATCATTGTGTATTTTTGGAAGTATGAAAAACAGTCTGGGTCTAGGTTCAAGGGGCTTTAATAAATAAGTTTTTTGTTTGGTTGAAATTAATTTATTCTTCCATAATTTGTTAATAATAGGACCAATTAAAGGAATTGTTTCCGGGTAAACAGGCTGAGCCGATTTCTGGTAATAATTGGGATCAGATTATTGTCTGTAACATTCCCACAAATATTGCTGCTTGTCCAGAATGACTATAGCTCTCCCTTTATCTGCTGGTTTAATAACTATGTCTGGATGATTAATAAGTTCATCCAGTGCTGAAATTTCAGCTGGGGTCAAGTTGCAAGCCAAATGTTGAAATTTAGGATTATTCTTCAATGCTTCAAAGCCCCTATTAATTAGAATTTCTGTTTCGGGAGACAACTCACTCAGGAGGCAACCAGATAGATCCAACAGTAAAAGGCTGAGGGGTACTGTTAGAGTCATCACCAAAAAATAGGGCTAACTTCACTCTCCTGTGGTAAAGCTGGAGGTCATACCTGCTTTCCATCTCCAGCCACCTGTTGCCACAACCCTTTGTGGGGACAAATGTGAGACCTCTATTCACGAGGGAGAACTGCTCTGTGGATAAAACAAAATGTTTAGATAAATTGATAACAGTCTGACCCCCTTCCAAAGAGCTAGGACTCTTGGGGATCTCTATTTCACTAGCCCATACCAATGGGCTAGTAGATGCTGTGGTGCTGGTCCAGTGGATTCCATCCTTCTCAGTCTCGAATCCCTCCTTCAGGGCAGGTAAATGTTCCTTCATGGTCCTGATGAAGGAATTCTGGTGCCTCAGCATTGCCTGCTCTCTATGAGGAAGAAGGGGACCAAAGTTCACCTCAGAAAAGAAGATCTGAGCTTCTGGGAACCTGTTGTGAGCCTCCCTCAGTGTGCACTGCAGCTCTCTGAGGGCTGTGCGCTTTTCTCACTGGTATTATTAAGGCCAAGAGACAAGATCAGTTTTTCAACCTTGCAGTTTATCTTGGCTTTTGCCAAGAGGGCCTCTGCATGTTTCCACTTCGCTCCTGGGAAACCGTCAATCTGGAGGTCCTCTGAAGAAAAGCTGGGGATCCTGACTAAGTTGGAATCCCCCAGGATAACCCACTTCTTATTAATGGTGAGCTCCCAATCCTCCATTTTATTGGGAGTCGTACAGTGTCTGGTGGGCTTCTTGGTGGGAGACGGAGGAGGAGGATGGGACGGAGTGCGAAGGGCTCCCAGAATGGGTACAGGTCTGGTAGCTGGAGGATCTTTCAAAGGGACCAGACTCACACCGGACAGTAATGAAGGGATAGGTGGAGTGGTTTTCTTCTTTGCAGGTGCTGCAACAGATGGTGTGTCTGGGGGAGGTGTCATCTCCTTGCCGTCAAATATCTCCTGTAATTCCTCCATGGGTTAAGGTGCGTTCACACCATAACGCGATTTCTGCAAATTCTTCGCCTCATTTGTGTGCTTTTGCCCGCTTCACATTCCGCGTGAATTTCGCATTGGCATTCGGCCACAAGCGGCAACGCTTCGCTGCGTCATCAAATAGGAGGAGCTTCCATCTTCTGCTTTCTGGTTCCAACTGAACATGCTGGACATGGATTTCACAAACAATCACGGTGTTTTACCTGTGGAGAGCCGAAAAATGCCGCCCAACATCCCTGGGTTCACCAGATTCTTCAGGGACGGGAACAGTTCAGAGATTACCACCACCTACTCCAGGAGCTGCGTCTGGATGACGGTTGATTTCAGCGGTACTTCCATCTATCCAGGACCCAGTTCGAAGATCTGCTGTCCCGCTTTGGGAAACGAATCGGCCTCCGGGACGCCAACTACCGGCGACCGCAGTGAAGCCAGCCTGAAGCCGGACACCGGACACTCAAGCTCCGCGGAGCCAGCGGCATCCAGCCCACGGCCGATCCGAGTCAGGCACCCAGATTTTGGCTAGCTGTTCTCTGTTGCTCCCTCTTCTGACGCACGGTGGTTCACTAGGGACCGTCAATAAGTTTCCGAACCAAACAATCGTGGAAAATCTGAGTGCCTGAATCGGACCAACCATGAACTTGATGCCACTAACTCCGCGGAGCTTGAACATCCAACTTCAAACTAAGTTCACCGCGGTTTACCGGCGCTGTATCCCCGCTGCTGAATGCCTGTCCATCTGTCTTCGGTGAGTAAATAAATCTCAGCTCAGTAAAAAAAACAGCCGATTTTTAATGTCCACATCTCCTAAATATAAGATATTTGTGCCTAAACATAACCAGGTCCTTTCTGTACTGGTCTCGGTAAAAGTAATTAGTTGAATCATATAACTCTGGCTTGCCGCACACCGCCACTATGATCTGGTCCATCATCGACAACTGCTTCTTCTCCGCTTTGGTCCTTCACCCTACGTCACAGCCACATCCAGTCCCTGATTGGTTGACGTGATGCGAATTTAGGAAAAAGTTCAGATTTTTCAAATTGTCCATCGCGCCGCTCTGCTCCCGCTTCGCTTGCCGCGCCCTCCGCGTCCTTCGCACTGCGCCACTCCGCTCCTGAACGCGCCTCTACATAGGGATAACATGTAAATTGGCCGCTCCTTTCGCAGAAATCGCGTTTGGTGTGAACGCACCATAAGGATAGTTTTATTTGTTATGTGTTTTAAAGTTGAAACAAATGTCATTTCAATGAGATGTTTTAAACAGTGATGGTCCAGTAATGGGATTTTGCTCCATTTTATCTGTGTTTTTGTTTAATCGCTTTGAACTAACCTGCTAAAAATGTGTTCCAGTACTGCTTAAAATATGCTAAAGGTTGTCTTTGCTAGCGGCTAACAGGCTAATAGCCTTGCTTATAAACATAGTATACAGCTTTGTTTACAACAGAGCTTGTCTCATTCGCTCCATAATCGTTGGATAACGCACCATCAATGCTTGTATACACATTAATATTGGTATTGTATGGTATTTAAAATAACGTATACAATTATTGAATAAGGTATTTTCTTTGTCTTAGCAGCTGGTGACCTAGATGTGAATGACCACATCTCTCTATCCGTCCATTGGCGGTTCGCCCCCTGG
>JAHUTJ010034810.1:0-15069 GCA_036250325.1 Characodon lateralis
TACTGTGGCAGCCACACCGATCCGTCTGTCGATCTCCCGCTCCATTCTTCCCTCACTCGTGAACAAGACCCCGAGATACTTAAACTCCTCCACTTGAGGCAGGAACTCCCCTCCAACCTGAAGAGGATACTTAATGCAATACCTAAATGCAATAATATTCTCTGGAATGTTATTATCACATTATTCTGGCAATGCAACACCAATACGTCACTTTTACGGCTTATGTAGATGTAAAATATTGAATTACAAGCACAAATACATTCCTTTTGCCCAGTCTCTGTAATTTCCAACTCCTGTCAAACCCCCTTAAGAAAATATTGCAGTGTTACCATGTTCCTTATATTTGCAGAAATAGTTTCTTCTTTTTATTATTTGGTATAACAATGTATTACAGCCCAAACTTTCCCTTAACTTAGAGGTTACTTTCCCCAAAACCTTCCCAGACCTTAACAGGAAATGTACTGTAACTTACTGGGTTCTTTCGTGAAAAATGTACAAGTTACTTTCCTCGAACTTACTTTGTATCAAGGTATATTATAAGGTGACTTATTAAAATGTTACTATTTGAAGCTTACATGGCACATTAGTGGGGCTCACCAGGTATTTTCAGAAACCTGTCTGCACTATGAGATGGCTTATTAGTAAGTAGATTTTACTTATGTATTTACAGATTAAAAACCACAATGTGCTTCAAAGAGACAGATTATAAAACCTAAAACATGATTATTACATAGTACTTTCCAGGAACTTAACAGGTACTTCCCTGGAACTTTCTAGTTACTTTCCCAAAATGTACATGTTGCTTCAAGGTGTGCTCTCTTATACAGTGCTATTTGTTTTACCACATCTCATAATACAGCCCAGTTCCTGAAAGTACCCAGTAGGGTCCATGAAAGTACCCATTAAGTTCTGTGAAAGTCACAGGAGCATACACTGCACGTTCACTAAGGCAACCTATGAGTTCTGGTAAAATGAGAGCTGTGTTGTGAAGTGCTACCTTAAGCGGGACCTGTATGACTGATAAAAGCAAACATATTTTTGAAGAATCAAGAGGGAAAAAAACAATACTGATTGACATAGAACTTGAATTTGCCCCAGAATAACATACTATGATAGCTATTGTTAAAGTCAAGACAGGTACAGGACATAACTGCTGATAGAAAATACCTCGAAAACTTTCAGACACGTTTTTTTAAGAAAATGTCACAAATGCCTGCACATTGTGTTTCTTTTAATACATTGTTGAATCCTTCTATCATAACATAAAGCATCTTAAGGAGAAAGGGAACAAGATGCTCTAAGTTTTGCCAGGGCATGGTTGCAAATAAGAAACTGATCTAAATCTGTTCCGCCTGGTTAAATAAAATATAAAATACAATGATATTGCTCAGAGACAAAATCAGAAAATCCTTTCTGATGTGCGTCTGGGAGCATTGTTCTGCTGGAACACCCAACTGTTTCAAAATGTTTATCCACGCAAACCGTCACCCTCAGATGAAAGAAAATTCAAGATATTCAGGGGTAAACGAAGAACCACCCAGGATCAGGCCTGTCATTAACTAGAAGATGCTGGAACATCAGTGTAACCGTACACAGTGAATTGAGTTTAATATTAAGTGCCGACCAGGAAAGAAGCCCTTGCTCCAAAATCTACACATTGAAGATGCCCACATGGACAATACAAATAACTTCTGCGGAAATGTTTCTATGGAAAATGGAGACAAGACTGAGCAATTTGACCACAATGACAAGTATGTTTGAAGAAGTCAAGACTTTCAAACCCAACAACAGTACAATTATGTAAGTATGGTGGTGGTAGCATGATGCTGGGGTCTGTTTCACTGCTAGTTGTACTACTGTGTTGCAAAAAGTGGGCGGAATAAATACTTTAACTTGAATTAACAGCTAGACAGTTTAAATGTGCAGAGAGAACGATTCCAAATAAACGTGTTTCTTTTAATGTTTTAAACTAAATAACATCAACATTCTGGAATGAACCCAAAACTGTTGAGAATTTGTTATTAATATATACCATGTAACATTTTTGTTTAATTCTGAAATTGAAGACTAGGATTCATTTTATTTTCTGCTCATAGGTTTAACAACAAGGCAATTAACATTGAGTGGAAAACCTCATCTTATTTATACTTCCTTGCAATGAATGTGACCAATTAACTATTTCCTATATTCATTAAAGAGATAATTAAAAAAATAAAGCACATAATATGCAATTTAATTAAATAAAAGGAGAGAACAAGCCAAAAATATCCCATTTAACACTGTTTGCTTGTGAAATTCAAGATCAAAATATTGTATCTTGAATGTATAAGTATTGCTCTTTTCTATATCATTTTTGGTCGAAGTTATTAAAAGCAACTGTGGAGGGGCTGAACGGCTACATGTGGCGATGGAGCTGCAGTTTGCAGACACCTATGTTAGGCATATGGGACTGTCAGCAAAATATCCGTGTCAACTAAAAATAAATAACTAAAACAATGCTGTACTTTTTCTATTACAAAACATTCAAAGGGTTATATATGGGCATTAAACAGGTGACATAATAAACAGGACAACCAACTGCAATGTTACTGTTAGCTTAATGTTTCTCTGTTCCAAAAACAGCTCTAGATCATTATCCAGTAGAAACACCTACTTGTGCCTATGTTTTAATCATCTGACCCAATGTACCTTTCACAGGTGAAAGGAAATTAGCTTCAAGAATCAGCCCCTGCCCGGAAATGACCAGGGCTCAGGTTTGGCAAAAACTAAAACCTCCTGGATTACCAGGGTCACTATCCACAGTGAGGCCTGTTTGCCATCAGCATAAACTAATAGAGAGAACATAAAGAGATGTTCAAGCTCAACTGAAATTTGCACTTAAGTTTTACACTCAGTGACTAAGATTGGGTTATTTAACCACGGTGACAAACTGGAGGAACCAATGTCAGGCTTTCAAACCTAAAAACACTTTATCAAGCATGGTGGTGGAAGCATCATGCTCAGGGTCTGCTTTGCAGTCAGTACTAGTGCACTGCACAAAATGGGTGTAATAACAAAGGACGGCGACTAGCTTCAAATTAGTCAGCCTCACCTAAAATCAATAAATTCACAAAAGGACACAGATGGATGCACCAACAGGACTAGGATCCCAAACACAAACCAAAACCGGGTTTAGACATGGATAAAGCAAGCAAACATCAAGGTTCTGGAATACACTCAATCTCAACACTATAGAACATCTCTAGATTATGCTAGAAGTCGAGTCTGTTCATGGAAAACCAGTTAACTGAATAATACCAGTTCTGAGCTGGACGGTGGTGTGGTTATTTGGATTGTTGCCTCGCAGCACGAAGATCCTGAGCTTTAATCCAGCCACAAAATGAATGTGCCCCTAATGGTGAGTTTATCAAAGCATCTCAAAGGAACTGTAATATTCCAATTTTCACATTTCTGAATAAATTATAATATTCAACATCTTCAAATTAACATGCAGCCTCTTCTGATAGTAGTTCTCATTTTTAAATTATTTAATATATTTCACAAAGTTAAGTTACAATGTAGCCATTTATTGTGTTAAATACATTATCTGAATCAGCGACCAGCATAAACAGACCACACACATACAAATAGGTACAAACACATAATAAACACACTTATATCTTGGGATAAATGATCTGATTGTGATTTCAATTTCATGCACATGGTCTCAAAGGCATACAGGCAACTGAGAGCAACCAACACTTGATTACACTTCTTGAATAACAGTTACATAAATAGTGAACTAGAGCTACGCCAGAGGGAACATCAGTGTGATACAAAGTGTTTCTTTTTTCAGTAAGATAACACTGCACCCTCTTCACAAGTTCAGTCACAGCCACGCTAGCTGGAGGTAAGCCATGACGCATGCATGGTGATAGAGCCTTTCCTTGCCTAAAAGCCGTTTCCCAGTTGCAGCTGTAGGATGGCTGACATGCACACACTGCCCACCTTCCCACCATATTAATTTCTAAGACATCCCCATCACCTACACAGGAAGATTGTTCTATGTGATTGCACTTTATATTCGTTACATTAGATGTTTGTTACATTCCAGTGAAACCCCACACATAGGAATTGGACGGTTAAAGAGCAGCAGGCCTTTTTTTTTTATATATGTAGAGGACGGAGGCTTATTCATTTCTGCTCTCTCCTCCAGATGATGACCATACCGGTGGAGTCGGCAGACGCCAGCAGACTCTCGTCGCAGTTGAAACTCACGTCCAGAACTGGTCCCCCGTGACCCTGCAACTTGTTGACTATGGCCTTGGCGTTACGTTCGACATCGAAGAAGTAGACACAGGTGTCCTCGCTGCCGGTCACTGAGACAAAAGGGAGTTAGAAGAGATTTAACAGTAAGAGAAATTTACAGAGACAAGTGGAAAAATAAATGTTGCATCTGACATTTCCAGCAAGGATTTCTACATACAGTCATCAAAAGTATGAATGTCATTAATTTTGGGCCTATAAAGGTTTTCTTGAATTGTACTCGTTCAAGGGTTCAACATACAACTCCAGTAAATTTTTTAAAACAAAGTAGATGCTCACGTTTGAACTCCTTATGGATTTTCTTTGATTATCATGAGGGCAAAACCTTGAAAATATTCACCCCCTTGCAGATTTCTTCTAATTTTTGCCACACTTTTAAACAGATTTTAATATCAGACAAAAATAACCTGAGTAAATAAAAAAAAAAATCAAAATGACATTATATATATGTTGCACTTTAGTCTGTTCTTCCATAAGTCTTGGGGATCATCAAGATGTTGTTGGCAAGTGTAAGGCAGGTCTTTGTGATATTTTGCCTCAGAATTTCCACATGGCAGCCATGTTTGCCCTGTCTCTTTCTCACTCTTGAATCACGAACAGTGACCTTCACTGAGGCAAGGGAGACTTGCAGTGCTGGAGAAGTACTTGTGGATTCTTTAACGACCTGCTGTAAAGACCGTCGGTGCGCCCTTGGAGTAACTTTGGCAGGCCGGCCCCTTTTGGAAAGGTTTACCACCGTTTCATGTTTTCGCTATTTGTGAGTAATGACTTTCACTATGGTTTGCTGGAGTCTCAAAATCTTAGAAATGGCTTTGTAACCCTTTCAAACCACACTTTGTAAACCTTTCAAACCACACTTCAAAACAATGTCGATGACATTGTTTTGAAGTGTGTCCATTTAATATCCGTTTAATATCTCGATTCTATAGGTTGGGGAGTTTAGGGAGTAATTGAGGTTAGGGAGTAATTGGGCTTTTGCTGTTTGTTTGGGATCACTGTCCTGTTGGAACACCACCTATGTCCTGGTTTCAGTCATTTTATGGTTAGGATATTTAGGAAGGAGTACGAGTACGACGATATTTAGGAACAACGCCACAACCACTAAGATTCAAGCCTGCCACAAAGTAAAACCATTTAACTATCAGGCCACAGTGATAAGAAGTAAATTTAGAGAATTCAAGGTGAAGACTTAAACTTAAGAACATTGTTCCACCTTTTAAGCATGGTGGTGGTAGCATCAGGGTGCGGGACTGTTTTACTGCCAGTAGTGAATATACTAGTACTAAGGAAAAATGATAATCAGGAGCACCAAAATCTTCAATTTCACCTCAAATCAAAAGCAAGATTATTGAAAATTTGGACACAACCAGGTATTGCAACATTATGATTTCAGATACACATTAAAACAGGTTTTGGAATACACAAAGCAGGATAATATTAAGGTTCTGGAAAGCCCTGATCTTAACTACCCTGACGTTTTGTGGACTATTTGAAATTTCAGTGCCAGGAAAACATCGAATTTATTAGAGAAGTCGTGCCTCAGCCATGGGATGAAACATGGACTGAACTGTACACAAACAAAGAGACTGGTAAAAACTCTGAATCTCTAAATACACCACAATAACATACAGCTGAATCCCAGTGACGTCAAGAAGCCACTAACAAAACACTCCCACCCACATCTCTTTCTCTTTTACCCATGGCAGAGATGCTGACCACATCAGGGAGACCGCATGCAACCACCTGAATGTCTTTGAAACTCGCTGGAGAGTAAGACTCTACTTCGAAGAATCCTTGGATCCAAAGTTGACTACCTGCTGACGTTCGTGTATCTGTCGATCGAAAGCAAACTAAACGTTATGATCTGCTGTTTGTGTACCCAGTGATCATGCCACAGGGTAATTAAGACAAGCTATCTTAACCCTCCCTTTCTGAACTTCTGCAGAAAAGAATCTGAACCAGAGATTTCCCCAGATGAGACGGTGTCTCTAATCATATGGATTGAAGCGGCCTTCTTCTTCCTTTGCACTGAGAGGACAGCATAGGAACCACCAGCATCGCACTCCTTCCTGTGTGCCAGTTTGGAGGGCAGAAGCTAACCCAAGCTGCTACCGAGAGCAAGTTTCTTTGTTCATCGCCTTCATGCCTTCTTGACTCCTGTGCATCAGAACAGTTCACGTAAGAGGTGGTGTCTCGGCAAGGAAAATTATAAAACAATCTAAAATTTGTTTATTTTGTGGTGTTTTGCTTTTGTTTGTAGTGTTAAAAGTTATACCATTTAAGTGCTACTGCTAATGACTAGTGAGAATTTAGCTGCTTGCAAGTTACTACAAACTTTATTTCAACAAGTGTTTTAAACACAGAACGGCTATAACACAACGCTGGGGCGCATATAGATCTTAATATTTGTATTAAAGGTATTTCAAGCAAATGTGAAACTAAAAGGCTTGCTAAAATCGCTACTTTCCTTTGTTAGCTTACACAGTTAACCCGGATGTGACGTCATCACACCTGCTGTCTAATCAGGTGGTGCCCTAATTTGTTGGTCTGACTACAATTCTATATTTCAGCTTTATTGGTAATTTTGTTAAAAATTGATAATTCTAATTATTAATATTTGGTAATAGACTGTTCTAATAATAGGAAAACCCAAGTGTTATTCAGAAACTGGGGTGCCTTGACGTGAAATAAAAAGGTGATAAAAATGAAGCGTGGGGATGCTGGGAGCTACAGTTTACCAAGTCTCATGTTTGCAACATGCTGCAGAAAAGAGGCCACCTTGTTGCTGTAATTTGCTAATTCGAGATATTTCTTTTCAATCCAAATGCAGCCTTGTGCTATTTTTGCCTTCATGCCTGGGCGTGAGCCTTTTTTTCCTTCCCGACACTGGATGGCCTGCAGATAGCGATGCAGTGTGGTCTCATTTTAGATTCAGATATCACAGCAGGTACACTAAGAGACCCCAGCAGGAGCACAAAATAGACCACAGTGGGAAGTGCAAGACTCCTTACCCACACAGGCCCCTTGTCTGAAAGACATGAGGGGGCAGAAAATGCTATGAACATGCTGAGATCCATGCTGGATGGGGAAGCTTCTCTTCAGCTGTAGTGTTCCTTCATTGTCCACCACCCTGCAATTATGAAATTATTTAAATAAATGCACAATATCTTGAATACGTTTCTTTAAAGCTCATATGAACAGCAGCGAGTAAACAGCCAAGTATATATAAAAAAGGTCAGCCCAAACAGACAGACCTGTACAGCAACAGCTTATTGACACAGGCATTGACCAGCAGGGATGGATCTCTGGCCTCGCGGCTGATCCAGGAACGAGCAGATATGCTGCAGATGGAGCTGCCTTCACTCACCACCAGACGCTTGGCTTTGGTTAACTTCCCTGCAGGGACAGGCATGGGAGCGTTGGTGGGGGTGAGTGACATAATCACCAGGGACCAACAGAGATACATGAGCTGCTTCCTCTCTCCTTATTCTGTGAAAAACTGATTAGAATTTGTAATGCAGCCAGTGGACACTCTGCTCTCACTCAAATGGAAATGCTGCGATTGTACCTGTTGCCATGTCAAAGAGGAAGGAAAAGATGCTCCCCCTGTCATCGCCAGCCCACAGGATCCTCCCCGGAGCATCAAAGGAGAGAGACAGCACGCGGCCTGTCAGCTTACTGGAGCCCCCCTTCACCTTCTTCCCAGTGGAGATGTTAACCACCTGCAGGTGGTGCTTGCTGTTTCCCACCTGGAACACAGCACCAACAGTGAAGACCTTCATCATGTCCACGGGGGAGCACTGGCAAGCAGACTCAGAAACGATCTAGATGTGATCTTATGCCACAAATGTTGAAATCCAAATCCATTTTTTCCATGATTGCTTTAATGAGGTACAAGTAAACACTGATGTGAACAACTCTTATTTTATACAGCAGTCAGCTTCGTCAGGTTCATCAATGCAAAGAAAAAGGTTAAATAAATAAAAAATCATTCGAAATATTTGCTACTCTAATGTCATACTCTAATCCTGGTTACAAGTGCTGACATTTAATTGTACAATTTTAATCAATGTCTGCAGTAAACACATTCATGCATTATTTACAAGGGGGTAAAGGGCTGCCATCTGCATGCAGTGGTTAGCCAATATACTTCACATGCATAGAAAACATTTGGAATCAAAATAAAAGAAAATGAAAGCTGCTTGTTGTGAGACTTATGTGTAAATTAAGACACAGTGGAGGCAAAATACTCTGACAGACAAAAAAAAAAACAGATTTTACCTTTTTTCCTCAACTAAAAAGAACATGACAGGACAGGTTTTGGTATTTTCAGGTTGAACCAGGGCTCTTTCTTTATAAGACTGTTCCTCTTATTGCTGACATAAACAGTTTTCAAAGTGTGAAGGACTTCTCGGACGGCAAGATCTGTAAATAATCTAGGCAGCAAAATCAGAGACCTCAAAAATTTGGCATATTTCTATCAGATAATGTATTTTCTGAAGTAAATGATGTACGGTAGATGGCCAGTCCCAATGACTCGGGTTCTGTTGGAGATTTCATTCTGTTAAAATTGAGTCCTTGTTCAAGAGGAGGGATTGCTGCAAAGCCTCAATGCAATAGTCTGCGTTTTCACTGAAAACCTTTTTACTAATTGGCATAATAAGCTGAATTTTACTGCATTGTTTTATAAGTAGGATGTCATTGAATTTTAATCTGTCTCTATGCTGACTACATTGGTTATACATTTCTGTAAAAAAATTGGATCCGTTTTGTAAAGCTTCTTGAGATGACATATGTTGTTAACTCGTGTGATAATAATAAACTAATTTGAACTAAATAAAACCAAGTCCCCGTTTTTTAGAGTTATTTCTAGCAGTACGACAACATAAAGAATGAACTAATAGCTCCTTGACATAGCTTATATTCTCCTCAATAGCCTGGGAAAGATGTGTAAAAAGTCTGAAAATAAATGCATATTTTATTGCAGGAACATGATCTTCTGCTAATTTGCATAAGAATAAGGGATATTTGTTTTTAACAAGATCACCGGTACAACACTGCTGATATTACATGGAAGAAGGCTGGGCTTGTGTCTAGAGAAGCATCTCTGTGTTGATTTGGCCACATGGTTTGGATCATTATCCAACTGAACAAGTGAATGATGACCCACTTTTTGTTTACTAGCAGAGTACACTTGGTTTTCTAAAGAGTTCATGATTCAAGTCACTTTAACAAGGTTCCTGAAACCTTTGGAAGTGAAAGAGACCCACAGCCTCACTGACCCTCCACTCTACTTAACAGTGAACAGTGTTGCTTTCTGTATATGATCATTTATTTGATGCCAGAGCAACCAGGAGTGTTCGAAAAGCTCAATCTTAGCCTCATCAATCCAAAGGAAGGGGCTCCAGTTAAAGTCCCAGTAGAACTTCGAGAAAACTCCACACATTTACGTTTGTAACGGTAAAATGGAAAAGACTCTTTCAAGGCATGCTACTAATAACCAGTTAGCATACAGCAAGCGCCTAATCGTTGTCATGACGACTTGGTGTCACCAAGATGCCGGTCTTTGCGGCAGATCTCCAGCGGCAAGCTTTGCAGATATTTTTCCCTTCCTTTCTGTGCTCCCCTCTGTGTCGGTTGGTAAAAATAACTCCAGGTTCCTCACCAGCTTTCATTGTCACAGGTAAAGTTGATTTCAAACTTTGCAATTATTGTTTTGACTGGAGAGGTGGGCAAGTTAAGGTGAGCTGCTATCTTCCTGTAGCCATTTTCTGACATATAAATAAGGATGCAGAAATGATCACAGCTCTGACATTGCTTTTCTGCTCGAGTTCAATGATCATGCGCCGCATCACTATAACATGCCTAAACAAATACCACATGCCCTTCCTGACACACAAACTGCTACAAGATGGAAATACACATTGGTTGCGGCCCAGTTTTAATTATAGGACTGATTTGTTAAAAAAAAATGACTGACATCAACTGATGCCATAGTTAATGCCGATATATGTATCCCTAATTTTAAATATCCACAGACATCTACCTTACTTGAATGGTTTGTTCTCCTGTCTTTCCCATTTTGAGCAGAGATTGAACTGAATGAGCAGTCCAATTAAAAGATGGATTTTCTAACATTTCCACCGTGTGATTACACTGCTGCAAGAAAAGATGAACTTATTTTAAGACATCCCTACCAGAGATGCCATGAAGCGTTGAGAGCCTCCTACATAAAATCAGGAAAGTAAACAGAGCTCTATAGCGTCCTACTTTTGCTCTTATCTTAAACATTATTATTCCTTAATCTTTCAATTTTATGATAAAGATAAAATTTTAAGTAGCCGAATAACATTTGAGGCATTCTATAGTAAATGAACTCTTTTCAGAAGTACATTAAATGACAAAACAGTAAAATACATGAAAGAAGAGGGATAATATTGTTTTTTTTGAATAACATTCATGATAGGAAGGTAATCTGTGAAGTCAGTCTAGAAATAAGGACAATAAGTAATGGTTTATTGGTTTTACATATTTAAAATTAAATACTTAAGCCATTTTAACTCTAATAAAATTATTACTACATTAGATTAGTTTAGGGATGAATGTAAGTATCACAGCTTTCATTAAATGGCAACGTTTTGACCACAAACAACTCTCAGCAGGGTTGGTAAAATGAAATGTTTGCTATTGCTGCACAGCAAAGATGATGAAGCCTCGCTCATTACTCTCATTACTAAAGACATACATCTTTTCAACAGGGATGTTACTTCTTTAAAAAAAGATACAGCCCCAGTCAGAACTTTATATCCAATCACCATGGTGTGATTATTGATCATTTTGGTCTAAATTGTGTATTTTTTATCACAGTGGGATGATTAGACAACAAACAGCTTCATTGACTCTTGAGTAGAGACGTTTGTATTTATTGTGGATTATCTCTAGTCCACCAAGGCTTAAAATTATACAGTCAAGACCAGAATTATTCATACCCCTGGCAGGTTTATATCTAAAATTATGTTCAATTTTTTTAATGCCATGTTGAATATTATTAACATTTTGCAGGTTTGATGAGATCAAAATCTTTAAGGTTGGAAGGTCTCCTTGCCATTACCCTAATCTTAAATGCCTCATCAGATTCAATTGAGAAGAAACATGCTGGTAAATATAAAACATTACTTGAAACCTATATCTACTAGGGGTATGAAACATCCCCAACTAATACAAGGTGGAGAATAAATACTGGACAAAAACCACATTTGTAAGTAAAAATATTTCTAAAAGAGCAATTAACATAACATTCTCACCAGATGTTGGCAACAGCCAATCCAGTACACACATGCAAGAAATCAAACCGTATCTGTCCATAAATCATTTGTAATAAAACGGAATGAAAAACTGTTAAACAGTACGGTTTGGAGATGGGGACGTCATGGTGTGGGGCTGTTTATCAGCATAAGGCACTGGCAGGCATTGCACCTCTACCACACAGTTTTTTGTAGCCATCAACAAGCTTTCGGTACAATTCTGGCTGAAAATGTGTTGACTTTACTTGGTTGGTTTCTTGGCATTAGCCCAGCTTTAAAGCATGGTCAACAAATTGCTGCATTGAGGTTGGGAAGGGAAGGTTATTTGATAGGCTTAATGTTAGCCCGCTTGTCTTTATCCCTTCTTAACCCAGTTTTGATGCATGTTTGGGATCATTATGCTGTTGGAAAACCAAAGCTGTTGATTTTATGTAAAGTTAAACAATTAGAGGTAACACTTGTTCATTATTCTATCTACTTTATGCAATGCGCCAATACCACTTGCAGCAAAATTCCACCACAGCATGATGCTACCACCACCATGCTTGACAGCTAGTACACTGTTATTCAAGCTGAATGCCTCATCTTGACTCCTTAGAATATACTCCACTTCTTGTCACTAACAAAACAAGCATTTGGCTCCATGCGTGTAGCTGCAAATTTCAGCTAAGACGGGTGACGGCCTTGTCAAGATGATATTCTACAAACATCAGCAGCACTTCGAAAAATATTTAAGTACTATACTTTGAGACAGTATACATCACTTATTTTTCTGTATGGATTAGAGCAAATCCACAATAAACTTGTGCACCAATTTCTTGGCTTTAAAATGTATTTTAGTTGTATGATTATATCCCCCTAAAAAATAAACAATCAATAATAATTATTTTGTTTGTTTTTGTTAAGACGACAATGTTTCTTGACATATTAGTAAGTACAATTTAAGACTTTTAAACCTTTTAATGGCCATTACTACCAAAATGTAAGCTAAAAAAAACAGTTTAGTAAGTAGCTTAATTTATAATGTTAAACTTATTTTAAACCACAGTCATCAGTCTTTATTGTCTTCTTAAAGTATACTTTACAAAGGACACTTACAATGAGTTTACCCAACTGTTGAAATTCCTGTTTCCAAGCAAAACCTCATTAAAAATACACTTGTATGCAGTAACTGCTTACACTTGAGAAGCTGGACGTATTATTATTTAAGACCTTTTAGGAGCCTGGACAAGATCAGCAGTTCAGAAATCACTGCATGACTGAGATGGACTCACCACAGTAAGGTTATTATTCATCGGCTGGAAGGTGCAGCAGAGCAGCTCGCTGGATTCTGGGTCTCTGACTTCTCGGATGCACCGACCGTCCTCCGTGTTCCAGATGCGCAGAGTCCCATCCAATGACGTTGACACGATGATGTCATTGCTCAGAGACCAGGCAAAGTCTGTGACGGGTCCCCCGTGTCCTTTCAGGGTCAGCTTCACACTTGGTGGAGGGGGGGACAGCGTCATAACGGACAGGGTGCCGTCCAACGAGCAGCAAGCAAGGAGGTGCTTGTCATCATTAGCAAACTGTAACCGTGGAACTTAAATAAAGCATTAAAGAAGAAACAGAAAATGAAAATAATGTTCACATAAATAATTTTTCATATTTAGAGACTGATTTACATACCAGCAGAGTCAACATGTTGGTCAAATATGTGGTGCATGCCAGCAAAAGCATAGTTCTCACTCAGGGTTGTATCTCCGGCCATAGCACGGCTTGCCTCTGCCACTGAGGTGGGCACCAAGCTGCCCGGAGGCCTGTGGCCACAAATAAAATCTGGCATGTAATCAAGAGTTTAAACATTCCTACAGCTGTAAAACATAAGATTTAATCATTACCACGGGCCTCTACACAAAAACGAATCTAAGTAAATCAAGCAAAAACGCTACTACTCAGACAAGAGAACAGATCATCGCAGTTCTTTCTACCTCTCATCATAGACCGCTCTGTTCATCTGGGCCTGTAGCTGGTAGGAGCCTCTGCTGACAGACCGCCGATGACCACGAGCCCCTTGAGCACGGGGATCCTCCTCAAAGTCCTGCCAGAGACAAAAAGAGCAACGGCACAGAAAGAATCTCAAAGAAATTAGTTAATGCAAAGATAGAATAACGTCCCACAAATAATCATGAATCACCTGTTCATAAATATTTAATATATGGTAAAAACCAATATGTATGATGTTAGTGCCAGCCATTACAACCAAGCTGCTCAGCTTAATGTACGGCAACCAATTTGTTGCTTGGCTTTTATTTATGTTTTAAATCCCCATCTCCAACCACATTTCTACCTATTCCCTCTTCCCTACTGTCCCCTTTCTTTGAGTCTGACCTCCATGCGGTCCAGTGTGGTACGGGAGCTGCGCACGCTGCTGGCCCTGAAGCTGCTCTGCTCAGACAGGGGCCCGTAGCGTAGGGCCAACAGCTGACTGCGCAGCTTCAGGTACTGCCTGCGCAACCCTGGCTCAAAGCCACACTTGGCGTTCTCTCTGAGCAGCTGGCTGCGTCGGCGGATGTACTGAGTTCGGAACTGTGGGAAGGTAGGCGTGCGGTAAGCATTGTACCTGCAGAGGAAAAGAAGCGACACAAGCACAGATTGTAACTAACAAATGATCCATACACAATTACACGTCTGAACAGCTTCCTCATTATCAGCTGCGTGACTGTGTCTTACCTTGCGTCCACTGCCAAAACCTGCTGCCAAACTGCTGCCATTCCACAATCACTCTGGGTAGAGAGGAAGCCACTGCCAGGGCAGAGTCCTGGAAAAAGGAAATGAAACAAAACAAAACAAAACAGACAGCTTACATTTAAACTCATACACTTTGAGTACACAGCTGTGGTAATATGGATGTAACAAAAGGGAAATATCACCCTTTGTGTCACTATCAGTGGATCAGTTTTGTTTTGTTTATTTGATGTTTAAAATTTTTATTATTATTTAAATGCACTTTAAAATTTTTTAACCTTTGTTCATTAAATGACTTTGTGAGGCGCTTTGAATTACCTTCCTTAAGAATGTGGATATGCAAATTAACCCGCCTTGCTACAAAAACAGTTATTTGATACAGGGCTGAAACAATTAATCAGATTAATCGAACTCGTACTCGTCGTCTTCCGCTTACCCGGGACTGGGTTGCGGGGGCAGCAGACTCAGCAGAGACGCCCAGACGTCCCTCTCCCCAGACACCTCCTCCAGCTCCTCCGGGTGGAGCCCAAGGCGTTCCCAGGCCAGCCAAGAGACATAGTCCCTCCAGCGTGTCCTGGGCCGTCCCCTGGGCCTCCTCCCGGTGGGACATGCTTGGAACACCTCCCGATGAAGGCGTCCATGAGCCATCCAGTATAAATGCCCGAGCCACCTCAACTGGCTCCTCTCGATGTTGAGGAGCAGCAGCTCTACTCCAAGCCCCTCCCGGATGGCC
>JAHUTJ010034811.1:0-15066 GCA_036250325.1 Characodon lateralis
TCCATTTCTGATACCTGTATGAACCCCTCTCTTTTCCAATGGTTATGGTCAATCTGACAGAGAGAGGTATCCCAATCGTTGTGGTTTTTAGTATAACAGTGGCCATCAGTGGGCTCTACATGGACAAACTGTCTTCTTTTAAGGCTAGGCTTTAAACTTTCCTTTTTAATAAAGCTTATAGTTAGGGTGGCTTAGGTTATCCTGAGCTATCTCTGTAGTTATGCTGCTATAGGCTTAGGCTGCTGGAGGACATAATGACCACTTTCACCATATTTGCTACATTCTCACACTACTCTCTAATTCTGCATTATTTGCTGTTATTTCAGCTTTTAACTTTATGTTCTCTCTCTTTTCTCTTTCTAGAAGCTACACCTGGCCTGACTCTGTGTCTATCTGTGACACCTTCCTGGAGGGGGGCATCGTCCGAGCTTCTGCTGGCAACAGCTTATTGCTCACCCTCTACTGATGATCCACATGGCCCTGTCTTTCAATGTTTAACCCTTTCTCTCTCCTAGATATAGCAATTGATGGAGCTTTTACTGTAACTAACTATGTGCTCTTTTTCAGACTCTAACCTTGAAAACTGGCTCAGAGTTTATCTGTTCTTTCTTTCTGGATGAAACGACTAAAGGAGCTACATCCATTAATATTTACTTTTCCTTCCTATAGAAAGGACTCCTGGATCAGTGCTTCTTTGTTCTCTTTGTGTCTCCGCTCTGTTCTCTCAAACACCCAGTTGGTCGTGGCAGATGGCCGCTCACACTGAGCCTGGTTCTGCTGGAGGATTCTTCCTGTTAAAAGGGAGTTTTTCCTCTCTACTGTCGCTACATGCATGCTCAGTATGAGGGATTGCTGCAAAGTCAACGCCAGTGACTGTCCACTGTCTCTACATGCTCATCCAGGAGGAGTGAATGCTGCAAGTCACTGACTGGATGCAATCTGCTGGGATTCCTTAGATAGAAAACCTTTTTATCCAATTTGAATAAAAAGCTAACTGACTTCACTGTTCACTTGTTAGTATTAATTGGAATGTATGTACCTGACTGTTGTGAAGTGCCTTGAGACAACATGTGTTGTGAATTGGCACTTTATAAATAAACTGAATTGAATTGAATTACATAATGCATCACCTGTTTGTTTTCAACGTGCGCCTGACTTTGCCTAGGGCAGCACAGAACCAGTAGTCAGGAGTTCCTGCCTCATGATTTCCGACGCCAAGCAGAAACTAAACAACTCTCACAACACCACACAACTATTACTCTGCTCCTCTTCTTCTTCTCCTATAATTTCTTGTTTTGTTCATCCAATCATTTGTTCAGCTGAGGGAAAGGCATTCCTTCTGCGTGATTTCAGCAGCTAAAGTAATGGGGAGGGGGGTCTGAGTGAAGACAGCAGTGGCAAGTATTCGTGGCCAAACATAAGTTCTTAACTACAAGCTGAGCTATGAAAACTATGACTTCATCCCGCTTTGACGCGACAGACGTGGAAGGAGGAAGTTCTCAAACCTCCTCTGCAGATTCCTCTGATATTTTCCAGCATGAACCAATGGTGCAGGTTTCCACCAGCAGAGACACTGCAGGCCTCCATAAGGTGGATGAAATGAAGTAGGGGTCATAAACACTCAGTTTAATATAGTTCCTGAAAGCTGCAGTGACTTGATATTAAACTGGGTTCCCACGCAGTTTAGAAAAGTCTTGAATTGGGGTATTTAGGTTTGGATAAATATTTTTAAAAATAAGAATAATTTATTTTCCCTGTTTGAAGGTTTGTCCAACGTTAATTTGTCCGTCCGCCTGTTTTTCCATCCATCCATCCATCCATCCATCCATGTTCCGTATTTAAAGCCTGACAACTGTAGAAATTTTACATAATTGACATAATTGTTTTTTCTTAAAAAGGGCTAAAAAAAAAAACTTCCTCAAGTTTATATATTATTTATTAGTGTGAAATTAGCGTGTGAAACCGAAGTCAAATTCCTTGTTTGTGCACACAAACTTGGGCAACAAAGTTGGCCTAGCTTAAATGGTCAGAATTCAGTCTGTAAAGATATTTATCTTGACACAGAAAATGTATAGAAACTTTAAAAAATGCTTCTGCACTTTTTTTAATAGTTCTTCAGCATCTGTGTGATGTTTCTGAAGCCTTTAAATAAGTTGGCATTTATTCCAGTTCACAGGTAGACGCGACTTCTATTGCCGTCATCAGTCCAAACATCCTTTAGTATTCATGATCTTTCAGGGTCAGTTGTGGTCCTAGAGCATTCTTTGGAAAATTCATAAGACATTTTTATTTTTGTTTCATTTAACCTTTATTTAACCAGGTAAGACGATTTGAGAACTGGTGCTCATTTACAACGTGTGCCTGCGTCTTGTAATGCACCCACTTTGCAAACATAAACATGCTGCCTTACAGGTTTTGTATGGTTTCTGATAGTAATGCAAAGTTTTGCCAAATTCACAGTACAGTTATGAATTTTGTGTCTCTGCTGTATCTCAGGAGTCGTATCGGCAGGTGATGAAAATGCGTCCAAAGGATCTTTGGAAAAGACTGATGATCAAATTCAGAGGAGAAGAGGGACTGGACTATGGAGGAGTTGCTAGGTAAGGTGTTGGTGGTTCTACATAAGTTGGTTTTACAAATTCTACCTCCAAACTGAATCAAACTGTGTTTCAGGGAATGGTTGTACCTGCTGTCACACGAGATGTTGAACCCATATTACGGCTTGTTCCAATACTCCAGAGATGACATCTACACTCTGCAGATTAACCCAGACTCTGCCGTCAACCCAGTAAGAATATTTTCATGACTTATTTATATTAGATATGTGGTCCTACTTTATGTATCTTACAACTTGAGCATACAAAACTGTAAGACGTTCATGTACAGGCTAATGACAGCTTTGACCATGATGAACGTTTTAGTTTTATCTTTTAATATTGGTCGTTTGTATAGTTATTTACTAAATATAATCAGAATCTAGATAAACACTTTACGTTGTAATCCTTTTTGTAATCTGCAGGAACACCTGTCTTACTTCCATTTTGTGGGCCGCATTATGGGCATGGCGGTGTTTCACGGCCACTACATTGACGGCGGCTTCACGTTGCCGTTCTACAAGCAGCTGCTCGGAAAACCGATCACGCTGGACGACATGGAATCTGTCGACCCCGACCTCCACAACAGTCTTGTTTGGATTTTGTAAGAAGCAACATATTTCTTTACCGATCAAAAGTCGGACATAACTGCGGGGCCTGTGGACATATAAAGCTTTTCAATTATTGTTTTCAAGCTTGTTTTTTAAACAGCTTTCATGAAGAGCAGTAGAAGAAATATGGATTACTTAGCGGTGTGATTACAAAGTAGTTAGTTACAGAAGTGGATTCACATACAGGTATTAGAAGTCATTTTTGCCTACAGTAACCTTAGCTGGCAGGATCAGAAACTTACAAAGATTATTTGCATTATTGTTCCTTGTTTTACTTTTGCTGCAGCTTTAATGTTGACTAACATTCCTGTTTCTATGTAGAACAAAGGAAGAAAAATGCGTTGGAGCTTGGAAAAAGACAAATAGTTTACTATTTTCACATTAAAAAATTAAACCACCAAATCAACTGTATTAACTGTAGCGCCCTCTGGTGCTGAGTCTGCAGAACATCTCATGTCAAAAAATACAGTAGTTAGGGTCATGACCTAGAGATATAACCAATTTAACTGGATAATGTCCACTGCAACCTGCAGACAAACACCAGGACAACTTTGTTTGCATGACTGTAAAAACTGTCTCACCAGCATAGAGATGCATCAGTAAATGTCGTTCTATCAGAATTTTGTCAGTTTAGTAATAAACAATTTTATAATCCTTCTGCTCAGGGACAACGACATCACTGGTGTCCTGGACCACACCTTCTGTGTAGAACACAACGCTTATGGAGAAATCATCCCGCACGAGCTGAAGCCCAATGGAAAGAGCATCCCGGTGACGGAGGAAACCAAGAAGGAGTATGTGAGGTACAGAACTAGTTATAAACAAACAGAAACCCATACAAGCTCCACATCTTTACTTTCCCGTGTTACTGTGAGTGATGTGGTGCTGGATGAACTGAAGTGTCTCGTGTTTTTCCTGACCTTACTGCAGGCTGTATGTGAACTGGCGTTTCCTTCATGGCATTGAGGCTCAGTTTCTGGCCCTCCAGAAAGGCTTCAACGAGGTCATCCCACAGCACCTGCTCAAAGCCTTCGACGAGAAGGAATTAGAGGTACACCAGACAGTAAAACAATCCAAGAAACCAACTGTTCATCTCATTTATTATTTGTCATCTTTATTTTTATTGTCCAAAAAAAAAAAAGAAACATTTCACTGTGATTAAAATGTGCCTGCTTTCAGCTGATCGTTTGCGGACTGGGAAAGATCGACATCGCCGACTGGAAGTCCAACACTCGCCTGAAGCACTGCACCCCAGACAGCAACATTGTCAAGTGGTTTTGGAAAGCTGTCGAGTCGTTTGATGAGGAGAGGAGGGCGCGACTCCTGCAGTTTGTTACTGGCTCGTCGAGAGTCCCACTGCAAGGCTTCAAGGCTTTACAGGGTACTAAACCTCACTCAGTTGTTTTTATCAAATCGCTTCAAGGAGCTGAGGTCCAAATGTAGCTCCTGGTCCACCTTTCCTTTGGAAAAGGAAAAAACAATCCATTCATTGGTCAGTTGTTTGTGGTTTGAATTTTATGTTTTTGTGAAATCGGCGGCACAAATACTGTTAAGAGTAATTTAATAAAGGGTTACTGAGCTGCCCGAAAGAATGCAGGTAATAATTTTCCAAGGATAAATTAAAAAAGATGCTTGACGTTTCAGACTATATTTCGAAATGCATTTTCTAAAAGATAAAAATATAAATCTCTGGACAGAATGGATTTTTTCCAGTAATTTATATTTGAAATCGTGTTCTTTATCTTTCATTAACCACATCGCAACATGAGTATTTTTTCAATTTAATTTGTTTAATTTGTTTATTTTGGTTTTTGAGTCACTGACATGACCCGCAAAACCCTCCAGATGCTGTTAGATCATGGATTTAAGCTGCACTTACAGCTTAACACATTTAAAACATGTTTTTACTTATCCAAAAAAAATGGGTTGAAAGATTACAAACTCTGATATAAAGAATCTCTGTCTAGTGTTGAACAATTTAGTCCAAACTTCCACAACGTGGTATCTTATGATTTGGGAAATTTGAGGTAAATATTTTTTCCTTAAATATCCAGAAAAGTTAAAAAAAATATTCCTTTTGGAGTTAGTTTTGTGGGAGCCCTGCATATAGAAGCTGATGGTTTGTTCAGATATAACCAAAAAAAAAAAAAAACAACCTTCATCTTTGCTCTTAATAAATAAGCACATTTTTGGGGGAAAGAAAATGACAAAATCATGTTAAAGCTTTAGGAAAATGTTTGTTGTTAATGAATATGTGATTCAGCTAAGGCTAAACATAGTTAGCTTTGTGTTTGTGAGTAAACAGTAAGCCCCCTCTCCACACTGATAAAAATAATTTGCTAAATCTCTCATCCACATGCAAGCTTAGTTTATTAGTAAGAAAAGCTGAGATTTTTTGATGTACCTGTTTACATCTGGCAGATGAAGTATGATTTTTGCGGCTTTCTTCACCCATACCCACTACAAAATATTATTTAAATATTATTGTTTTGTTGTTTTTTTTGCTGTCTTGATTTTGTCACAAATAAATTTGAAATATTTACTGAAAAAGTACATGGAAAAAAAAGAGTAAAGTGTTGAGAAAAACTCCTGCAGTGTTTAGTCATTTACTAAGGATGAAGTTAATCATGTCAACACTGTCGGCACCTACTGGCACATCATGGTCATTGTAGTTTTTTTTTATTGTAAGATCAGTTTTATTTAAATAGAGCCAAATTACACTAAACTCCACCTGTAGGTTCTTTACAAACAGGTCCAATTTGATCCTCCTTTTAATGCAGTAAAGCCCAAATCAGTTAAAAGCCCAGCTGATTGCGTCCAGACATTGATTTTACAGCAATCCCTCGCGCTCTGCTGATCGCGTGGACAGGGATTTTCTTCTTAAAAACGAAACGTTTAACAACATCTCCAGAGTTGTGCAGCTGAGGCCCTAAACTGCAACTCATAAATCCTGTTTACGTTTTTATTGCAGGTGCAGCAGGACCCAGACTCTTCACCATTCATCAGATTGATGCAAACACCAATAATCTGCCCAAAGCCCACACCTGGTGAGGCTCACATCCACCTGAGAGCTACTCTTTGAACAAAACTCTCTTATGATTCAAGAAAATACTTTGCTAGTGGCTTTTTTCTTTAAATTTGAGAGGCATCTGTTTTTCATAAAGATTCTCATTAGGCTGAAACTAAAAGTGGATTCAGTCATGTTTATCTCCGTTACAGATGGATGGGAGCTGTTCAGTTATTTATGCCAGAACTTTTTCCTCCGTTCTTTTCTTCTCCAGCTTCAACCGGATCGACATTCCTCCCTACGAGGGCTACGATAAACTGTACGACAAGCTACTGACGGCGATTGAGGAGACGTGTGGCTTCGCAGTGGAATGAGAATGACAGTGTGTGGTTCGTATGCAACTGTGTGGATCGACGCTGCAACATGCCGGCTAGATCGCCCTCCCCTGAGGATCCAGCCTACAGTCTTCCTCTTCTCTCACCGATGTCCTTGCTCTTCCATCATCAGCATCTGTTCAAACAGCTGCCAGTCACCCTGTAGTTGTTTCTGTGCTTGGAGTTCTTGTTTTATTCCATTCAGAAAATGAAAATAGATCAAATTAAATTAGGAAACTGTTACCAGCTTACAGTTCGACATCCTAAGACGTTACTTTAAAAATTTTTTCCTCAGACACATAAGAACAAAGATTGACTATTTTGATTTGCTCATGCTACTGAATTCTTAACGCTGCAGGTAGCCGAGTCGTTCCTTTTAGTAGCCATCGTAACCTCAATCACAACCCCTCAAAGTCCTCATGGCTGCAGAGTTGGCCTTCTTCATCCTGTCAGAGCGCCTTGAAGTCATCCTACCTCAGTGGAAAGCTTTCATATTTAAACGTATTCATTCTAAATTGCCATGCATCATCTTTAAATTTAAACAATGATCCATGATTCCTTTCTTCGCACCAGCAACTATTTTGTACTGTATTAAGACCATATGAGTTGGTTAGTGACCATCATGGAACCAGATTTAAAAGTGGTGCTGGCACTGGGAAGTTCTGGTGGTTTTAATGCACAGAATCTGGAGGAAACGGCTGTTTGCACCCTAAATAACTGCACGGTGGCCACAACTTTTGTAAGCATGTGCAATGCCTTGCAAAAGTTATAGTATTCCTTAAATCTTTTCCCATTTTGTTACATTACAACCACAACCTTTTATGTGTAAAATTGTGCATGATTCACATTTTTTAGAAATAAAATTCTGTGAAGTACGGTGTGCTTTTACATTCAGCCCCCACCACAGTCAGTACCTTATAGAGCCACATTTCACCGCAAATACAGCTGCAGGTGCTTTTGGGTCCCTAAGAGCATTGCACATCTACAGACTGAAATTTCTGCCCATTTTTAATTTTCAAAGTAGCTCAAGATCAGTCAGATTGAAAGGAGAGTTTTATCAACAATTGTTTCAGGTTTAGGTCTAGGTTGGTCTAACACATGGATGAGCTTTGATCTAAACAGCTCCTTTGTTTCTCTGTTTGGATGTTTGCTGTTTTTGTCCTTATGGGGGATAAATCTCAGCCCCGAGACTTCTTCAGCCTGCCAACGGCTGTCTTCCAGTACTGCCCTGTATTTGGCTCCATCCATCCTATCAAACTTGACCTGCTAACTTTTCCCTGCTGATGAGAAACATACCTACAACCTGTTTCACCATGGGGATGGTGTGTTCTGGGATTGTTTTTTTGCCACGCACTTTTTTTTTTGCATGTAGGCCGGAAAGTACAGTTTTTGTCTCATCTGAGCAGAGCAGCTTGTACATGTTTGCTGCGTTCCCGACCTGGCTTGTGGCAGAATCCAGGGAAAATCTTTGGCTTTCATTCAGCGATTCATCAATTTCGCCAGATCTGTGGAGTACACAACTATCCCGCCCACAGATTGTTCCACTTGTGGATCTCTACATCTCCTCCAGAGTAACCATGGACCTCTTGGCTGCTTCTCTGATTGATGTTCTTTCACTGCCTGCAAGTTAAGGTGGGCGGCCATATTTAGTTAGGTTTGCAGTTGTGGTGACTGCAGAGGTTTTTATGAATGGGTATGAGAGTAAAATGGGTTGAATACATTTGCACACCAACTGTTTCAGCCTTTTTTGGAATTGCAAATTCATCCCTTTCTTTCCACTTCACATTTTTGGAAAAAAAAAAACCAAAACAATAAAATGCATTGAAGTTGTTCCAACCCAAGATGTGAAAAAGTTCAAAGGGCGTGAATACTTTTGCAGGCACTGCATGTCCGTGTCAGTGTGCAATCAGAGGCATTGTGTAGTTACATTTTAGCTTCCCCCTCAGTTTGCTGTATCTCACTGCAGAGCTAATGAAACTTCACTGTTTGGGCTCATCTTCCTCCTCACCTCTGCACACGTCTGCCTGCAGCAGGATGCATGCCTGTGATATCCTGGAGAGCTAACCCCAGACCACTGCCATGTTAGATCACAAGTGAAAAAGGTCGCACGCAGGAGCTGGTGTGTTTGAAACAAACTGAAGCAGATGGCTTTTCTTCATCACATACGTTTAGATGTTCTATCTCTTTACACTTCAGAGCACTTTACAAAATGTGCAGTGATGGCAGAAGTGCTACTTTCATGTTGGATTAAAGTATATCATGTTTCCTTTTGTGTGTGTGCAACCATATTAGTTATACGCAGATTAAAAAATATCTATAGACCTGTAATTTTTAAGTATATATGTATAAAGATATAGCTATTTTGTATATTGTTGCTTGTTTATTTTCTGTTTTAATTGCACGCATGTTAATGTCTTTCACAGACCTCTCTGCATTCTCAGGTGAAGTTAGCTTTTTTAAAAGTAAAACATACATTGGGCTAATATGTGAAGAACCTAAAATTTGGGGGCCCTTTCTCCCATGTAGGCAGCCAGTGATGCAAATTTTAGTCAGTCTGTCGACCCATTTAACAGCTGGAGATCTAAATGGCACAGCCAAAATTTGTATGATTATTTTTATGCATCAAACTTGTTTTAAGTCTAACCGCTTTGCATCTCAAACTCAAATTCTCCTGATCTAAAGGGTGGAACCATAATCAACTGTCTCTGAAAGCCAGTGGGCAAACGGTGAGGAGAGGGCATTGGTGGATGCTTCAGTTATTGTATTACAGATTTTTTTATTTTTATTCTTAAATGTTTTGTCAAGGGACAAATATTAAAATATTAATTTCATATGTATACATTTATTTGCAGCCATGAACCTGTTTCATATCAGGCAAGACGAGACAAGTACAGAACATATGCGGTCCTCGTGTTTTTTGAGTTTATTTTGTACACATTATGCATATGCAGGCTCAATCATAATATCTACAACTTCTTTCTTTTTACCAAATAGTTATTGGACTGGTTATTTGTTTTTAAAGCAGATTTTAATCATATTTGCACACACACAAATGTATGTTTGTCCACTTCTGCCCTTTTAAACCTTTTGTATGCGTTTTGTTTTCTCTTGGGTGCAAAATTTTGCATCATTCATTCTTTTAAAGCAACACCGCCGTAAATAATCTAGATCAAAACGATGATTAAACCAAAATGCAGCCATGGTTTAAAAATCTTTTTAAAATTTGCCAATAGTTTACCCGTTGCAAACCACAGCAACTCATTGAATGTTTAGTTCACGCCGCCTCCGTGGCTTGAAACAATAAAACCTGAAAGCAACATAATGTACCTGCATGTCTGTGTGGGCCCAGTAGGGCCAAATCAAATCTTATGTGCAAATTTTTGTGTAAATGTTCAAGATTTTTGGTTGAATTCAGTAAAAAGCAAACCCTGTTTTTTTCTTTTTTTTAAAATACATTTTTATGGCATATTTCCTTTGATTTTATATTTATTTTAACAGTATACATGTGTTTGTAGTTTCCACATTAGCTGCTCTGTGAGTTTGTAACTTACACTTGTACATAAGGTCAATAAATACACAAAGAAACTTCTTATACCCTTGCAGAACACTGAGCAATAAAAAATATGCTGTTTGAACCTGACAGCAGTATGTTTTATAGAACAACATGCATTATTGTCCTTCTTTGGTGCTGAAACAAAAAAATGTATGACCTGGAATAGCTGCTAAAGTTGATTTAGAGAGTTGGGGGCCCCACGATTAACTCAGACCTCAAAATACAATATGGCTACCACACATGTAAAACCCAGAGAAAGTTGCTGAAATAAACTGATCATTTGCACATTGGATGGTTTATCTTCTAAAATCAGTTATGCTCAGAGTACTGTACATCTTTCTGCAATCGGCTTCCTTCAGTGTTTGAATGCAGACCCCTTCTTGCTAAAAATGCACTGACCTCGTAATACTAAAAGTAACAACCTGTCTGAACAGCAATAATTAGACATCAAAAGGTACAACGAAACATTAATGACAGTTTCCAGGTCAGAAGTATCAAATAGTTCATGAAGTAGGAGGTCCCTGGTCAACTCTGGATTAACATAGCTGCTGAGCATACAAAACACAGTGAATCATTGGAGAAACACACTTGATTTGAACTCCGATAGTTTATATCTCAAACCAATGGTTCACATAGGTCAGTGCAATCTATCATTGAGAATGTTCCTCTACTGCCTGAATGCATATAATAAAAGCATTTTTTTTAAAGGTTTGTGCTAATAGTAGTTAGCCTGGACCCTGACTAGATCAGTTGGCAAATCACACTGGTATTGGCAACTAGAATACAGTTAGAAGTGCAGCTAAATAAAGTAGAATATCCATGAACAGTTAATTTATTTCAGTAATTAAATTCAAAAGGTAACACTTATATATAGATTCATTACTGGAATTTGATTATTATGGTTTACAGCTGATAACTGAACTGTTGCCAAACTAGTCTCTTTGGTCTTCAGTGACCTGTGTATGAAAATCACACACTGTATGTGAGTGACTATCTTGAGAAACTACTGCATTTATTTTGTCTGTTAAGTCTATGCGGGTTTTTTGTGTTTTTTTTTATCTACCTCAACATGGGCATGAACATGTTTCTGCACCCATTCAGAACAACAACTTTCCCTTGTCCCTTGCCGGACAATGACGGCCTCCCCTGAAACCTACTGGAGCTCAATGCTTGTCTGAAAACAACCAAAGGAAACAGAAACCTACCGTGGAAGAAAGCAGCTGACAAACTTGAAGCCAGATTTAATGTTTCATTCTATACTGTAAAAATGTCAAGAAAACGGGGGGTACAAAAAAGGTAAACGACAATAAATCGACTGGAAAGAGAGTGATATGCTTCCAGTTTTACAAAGAAATGGACAAGCTGATGGCAGCCCAGCATGCTATTGTGTTCCCTGTTGTTGGAACAAGTGAAGGTCTGGATGTCCAGAGACCAGAGGTACTGGAACAGAACAGCAACCAAGCACTTCTGGGCAGAGCATTCAGCCCTGCAATGGATAAGAGAGAGATTGACATCACCCAAGTCTAACAAAAGTAAAGTGAAATCAGTCAGTCATTTTCTACCACTTCTATAGTGGATTGCAGGAAAGTTGGTGCCTATCTCTAGCAGTCTATGGGCGAGAGGCAGGGTACACCCTGGACAGGTCACCGATCCATTGCAGGGCAACACGGAGACACACAGGACAAACAACCATGCACACACTCATTCAGGCCAAAGGGCAATTTAGAGAGATCAGTTAACCTAACAGTCGTGTTTTTGGACTGCTGGAGGAAGCCAGAATACCTGGTGAGAACCCACACATGCATGGGGAGAACATGCAAACTCCATGCAGAAAGACTCCCGGCCAGGAGTCGAACCCAGGACCATCTTGCTGCAAGGCAACAGTGCTACCATGTTTTTTTTTTTTTTTGGTTTTGCACGTGTTTTCAATAGTCAACAATAGAAAATGTGTTTGCAGTGTTGCGAATTTTAAATATATTTTTTTCTTTTGTTAAATAAAATGTTTCAAAATAAAATAAGATTTTTTTTTTTCTTCGTATGGGTAAGAGTTGAACATAATTAACTGACAATAGAAAGATGAAGTGTTCCGACGACACAGAAAAACTCCACAAAGAAAAAAGTAATTGGTAGGCAACATTTATTGCTTTGTTCTCAAATGAATGTAGTGTTCTTATATTTGGTACTAAGTGATCTGTTTCACTCTAGTAATATTTAGTAATTAGAATATTCATCACTGAGATCAATGAAACATTACAGTCTGGAGAACACTTTTTAAATAGAATAACCAACAAAAAATAACACCCCATAGTATACCCTTCTACTTCTATTATAATATTAATACAGCACTACATGAATCATTCTATCATTTTCATGGATTGCCTGGCACCGAGAAAAAGATGCTTTAAAACTGCTGAAAACGGTGAAATAGCTCATGTCGAGCCGGTAGCGAGGAACAAGAAGCCAGCTTTAGAGGCGTTTCCGCTTCCGGTGGCTAATAACGGAGGACTTTAGGTGGCTGTTCGCAGTGTTTCAGGTAAGTACGACGTTTGTCTGTTTTCATGTGGTTGGAGGGTCGATATCACACTTGCTGTGTGATAAACAACACAGCAGAGGGCGTTAGAAACCGAGTTGTTGTTTTCTACACGTGTCCCAACTAAAGACGCAGCTTTATGACGCCAACCTTTCTGATTGCGTATTTGTTTTCCAAATACGCATATAATATTTCATTTTCAGGTCCGTTATGTTTAGGTCGGGCTTTATGGGATTTGTTTTTACTACTCTCTTCCTAAAGTGAATTGTGAGGTCAGACACTGATGTTGGACAAGGAGGCCTGGCCCTAAAGTCTCCTCTATAATTAATCTCAAAGGTGAGCAGGCCACTTAAGATGCTTTGCACCAAACCTACTCATCCATGTCTTTGTGCATTGGTGAGCAGCCATGTTGGAACAGAAACATTTCCCACAACGTGAAAAGCATGAAGAAAACAACCATGCAGCAAAATGTACACACGACACAAAGTGCAGTTTTCCTGGCCATTCCCAAACCCAGGCTTCTCCAATCGACTGTCAAAAAGAGGGATGTGATTCGTCATTCCAGGAAACGCATCTCTGCTGCTCTTGAGTCCAGTGGCTCATTGCACTTGGATGCAGATGCTCTGCTATGGAAACCAATTTTCAGGGGCTACTATCCTGCAACGTTTGGATACACCTCTTCTCCAAAACAACAGAATGAAATGTGGCGAAATCCCTCATCATCATGTCTTTCAGCTCTGCAGATGCCTGGTAACAAGCCTTTTGTGTGATACTGGTGTTTTGGTCTCTTCAACTTAGACTTGTGAGAGGACCCTTCAGTGTGTATTCTGAAATTATGACAGATTTAAGAGCTAGAAGTATTAAAGTATTGCATTCCTTTGTGCTTATCAGAGAAGGTGATGAAGAAGAGTCAATGATGAGTTCTTCAAATGACGCTGAGCAGAACATTAGTACACCTTCTGATCGGTCTTCAAAGCATGAGCAGGTAAATCTGATCAGTCATGTTTTTGGTTTGTGGGAGGAAGCCGAAGTACCCGGAGAGAACCCATACATGCACATGGAGAACATGTGCCCCTTTATTCACATCCAAGTAATACAAATGAGTCGTTTAAAACTTGCGCTTTTATTTACTACATTTTTGTCTCAAACCTGCTGTTTATTTCAAGGAGCTGAGAGCAGAAGCTGCATCTTGTCAAGATGAGTCGGAAAGTAAAAAGAGAGGTGAGTTGACTTTACCTCTGTCCTGTAGTGGAATAACACCACCAATGTCTGCAGGGAAGTTGTAATCAATAAAAAATGTCTTTATGTACAGCTGAAGACGATGAAGAATTCAGCACCTCACTAAGTGTGGGTGATGGACACTATCTGGTGGATTTGGGAAGGTTCGATGCTATAGATGCCAAGATCCAGGCTGAAAGCTTTCAGCTTCTTTCTGCACAGTATTTCCACGTCCTAACGACTTTAATTAACCGCTGTGTGTTTTCTTAAACCCGTCAGCTCGTCCGAGTTTGTCGTCGACGAAGCGTGCATCCTGGAGCTCTTCAGGTCTTGCCGGCGCTGCAGCCGTCACTGTAGGGTCATGAAACGTGTTCATGGACTAAAGATTGTTGTCAGCCAGACGTGCTGCTTCTGTGAGAACAGATTTGAGTGGACCAACCTGCCGGATGACTTCGGTGTTGAGGACGACAGAGACTTCCACATCGACGGACAGACGCCAACAAAAAGCACCCCCAGCTGATTGAGGGGGCAGACTGTAGCTTCCATTTAACACAGTAGTTACAGAGGACAACTGGCAAGTTAGTGTTTATTTAAATCTGTTGGGTGTAACATCAGATTTCCTGCTGGTCAGTAGGGATTTGCCTCCTTTTCTGACTTTGTTTCAATCTATAAGCCTGGTCCATGTTATTGTCTTCTAAACCACAACTATCTAGACCGAAGCAGTAAGCGAAGACTGATTGGACCAGTTTGACGAAGCCTGCAGGAGTCTTAAGTAAAACATACAAACAATATTTGTTGATGACTGTTTTTAAAAAGGCAGATTTGGAGACGGCACTTATAGGAAGTCCTTACTCGCAAAGCTTTTTCTTTCAATGTCATTCAGTAATACAAATTTACAGTGCCTTGTGAAAGTACTCGGCCCCCTTGAACTTTTCAACCTCTTGCCACAATTCAGGCTTCAAACATAAAGATAAAAAATTCAAATTTTTTGTTTAGAATCAACAAGTGGGACACAATCATGAAGTGGAATGAAATTTATTGGACGTGTCAAACTTTAACAAATAAAAAACTGAAAAGTGGGGCGTGCAATATTATTCGGCCCCTTTACTTTCAGTGCAGCAAACTCACTCCAGAAGTTCAGTGAGGATCTCTGAATGATCCAATGTTGTCCCAAATGAC
>JAHUTJ010034812.1:0-15061 GCA_036250325.1 Characodon lateralis
TAATATGCTGTCTGTATTTGGGGAGTTCATGGGAGAGGTTAGCGTTGTTAAAATCTCCCAGTATTATGATGAAAGAGTCCGTGTATTTTTTCTCCACGTCTGCAATCAACTCAGCAAGATGTTTTTTCCGCAAAATTTCCAAATTTGTTTTAGGGAAAATGAAAAAAAAAACTAAAAAGCTGCAGTAACCTAGATGCATTAGGTGTACACAGCTTAAATCCCTTGCTGCCAAACAAAAAAAGTATTTGTGTTTTTGGTTTCCCATAAATTCAGTATTAAGTATGAATTTAGCTCAATAATCTCAATAAGTATACATTTAGATATTTAGTATATAAATCAGCAAATCAAAGAAATTTTGGGCATGAATATGACCACCACAAGGAAACAAGGTGCTTCCACTACTATCCTGATACATGTAGGATGTACATCAACAAGCATTGGAGGAATGTAATGGTACAGGCATTCTTACCAAAAATATCCAGTAGTTCGGTACAGCATGTACAGCACGTGTACTGAAGAAATACAGCATTGTTTTATACCTGAATACCTGCAGAATCGTTATGTGTGGGACTAACCCAAGAATTAAACAGTGTCTGTCTCCACTGCACTGCACATAATTGTGGAAGTCAGTACAACACAACTCAAACCAAAACAAAATGGAGAAAAAAAGGTGGAGAAAACCGAACTGAACAGAGAAGCAGAGCCTGCTGGTGTAGGAGAAGAGAGAAGTGTTGAAAGGTAGATTTGATCCTGGAATCACAGTGGAGCAGATCAATGCATTTTTCCCTCTGCTTTCAGCACAAGCCTGGAATGTGGGCAGCTCTGGTACCTGCTGCATTCAGACGCTAGAGGAGATTTCAGCACAACTTCTCCACCGATGGGAAGCGTTGTAGATGACCATTAAGGCTTAGGCTGCTGACATCATCATCATGTACAATATAGCAAATATCTGTTAGGTTTATGATTATTGATTAATTCATATTTATCAAAAATTATAATTTAAAATCATAATTTGGGAAAATTTATTTCCTTTATTTATGAATCGAAGCCAGATATGTCCTCAGGTGTTGTAATTGTAACCTAAAGCCCTTGATAATTACAACCGTTAAATACTCAGTAATAATTGATAACTATTATTAGATGTCACTGCTTAATCAACCGTTTCTGCCGAAACGTGGGGAACTTTGACCTTATTTTGACTGACAAATCACTCTTGCACAAAATAAACACAAACGCCTTCTCTTTATCTACGTGAATATTTATTAAATNTGTCACTGTTTAATCAACCGTTTCTGCCGAAACGTGGGGAACTTTGACCTTATTTTGACTGACAAATCACTCTTGCACAAAATAAACACAAACGCCTTCTCTTTATCTACGTGAATATTTATTAAATAAAAAGCCCTGGTACATTTGCTCTTCCAATTCAATAATCTTCACCTAATCAAACATGTAATGTTCTACACAAAAGGGGGTAAAAAATCTAACTAAACAAAATAAAACAAAACAGCAGTGGGTGTGTATGGAATCAAACCAGCAATCATGGCAAACAAGTGATAATGTGACGCTGAGCGAGGCTCGGGGAGGCCACTCTCCAAAGTGTAGCTCAGCGGGACACAGGCAGTCATAAACTTCCTCCAAGCAAAGTTGTAAAACCAGAGGACAAAGGGTAATAAACTTTTGGTGGCAAGCTAGTAAACACGAGGTTGAAGACAAAGAAAATGGTTGATTTTCACCATAAGGTTATTATAGCAGTGTAGTTTCACAGCGCACCTGAGCTTGCTCTCAGGCGTTAAAACAACACAGCAAAAACACACACATCTGGGAAACACAGGGGCTTTCAGATGTCCACAGCAAATCAAAGTTTCAATAAAAGGTTGCATGCACATACAGTTTAGAACACATTAGATTATAAGTGGCGATTCTAAATCGCACCAGATCCTACTCTACCCTGCCCACGCTATTCCTAATAAAGAAATAAAAATAAAATAAAAGGATGGATTTTACTTGTTGAAGTTTTCCTTCTGGGGCAGCGAGTGAGGGGGGGGAGTTACTGTGCGTCCGCAGTTAAACTCCAAGAAGAGCGGTCAATCTCCATCCTCTGACCTCCTTGGCGAAAGGGGAAAATATGATCTGACCGTCAGCAGTCGACTGGAACAAAAACAAGGGTGGCAATCCGTCTCCTTGAAACTCAGTGGTTTTTTGGTTACGTGTTAAACCCATGTCTTCAATCGGTAAGGTTGAAAACTTACAAGCCTTCTTATTCCTGAAAGCTTAATTTGCTTAGTTTTCTCATTGGGCAATGAGGAGAATGAATGAAAATCCACATGGGGCTTCTTCTCCAGAATGCTGCTTCAGATGCCGGTAACCATGTGTAGGTCCCAGGCTGAAAAGCAATGGTGGGCCGTCTGATCCTCTGTTATATAGTTGACTGTGACATCGGAACTGGGACGCCCCCGTCTTATCAGCCGCAGTGCCCGCTGGTAATTGTAGGAGCAGACTATCCTGCGGTACAAAATGGCCGATGACATTGGAAAGGCATAGTGGCGTCCAGCAACGTGCAAATGGTCCAATATTCAGCAAACAAGTGGTCCAACATTCCCCCCTAGGTTCAAAAGGTGAGATGAATCGCATTCTTTGAAGCGTTTGGGACCATTCTGTCCTTAGCTGAACAATCCATCAACCGTGGCGAAACCAAACAAAACAGCATTGTCTATATGTTCCTGTTGGCAGGAATGGAGGTTCACCACTCAGTTCGTTCCTCAAAAGCCTATGATTGGGCAGGGTTAGCCTCGGCAGGGCACAACTCTGACTAACTCATACCTTTCTATGTTTTTCAATGAAAAAATACAAAACAATGCACTCTTATTATCATTACATTCTTTGGTCATCAGCTTTGGTAACCATGAGACAAAGTGAAACAACAATAAAATATACAGTCCATATATATATGTATATATAAAAAGGAAAAAAACTAAATCATGGTTCATAGCTTATTTGTTCCATTTCCATAAGGCACTGAAACCTGGCTGTGTCATTGGCAAAGGTGGTGCTATGAACTGTGGGGGAATGAATGTGAGGGAATCAATCCTGACCTGTAGACGCTTAACCTGCCTGTATGCGGTGTGTGCCATTACTGCCATCACGACCCACCCGATTATAAGGAGAACTACAGTAACGGTCATAGTGTGGGTTTCTGTCCATTCTGTTCGCCTGGGGAACTAAGGGAGAGGTGTGAAGCTTAACTCTGCAGGTTCTGAGGCTGAACTTAATTTGTTTGGTACCTTCCACTACAAGTTGTTCTTCAATACCAGCATCAATGCTGAAATTATATCCTTTGAAAGCATCCGTAATTTCAATTTCTGTATCATGTTGATCAAGATTAAGGTGATGAAGGATTATGTCTCGGTGATGGAGGAGTGAACCTTGGGGTACGGAGTCGAACATCGTTTGGTTGGGTATTTTTATTCTGGTAACTGTGTCGTGCTGATCGTAAAATAGCAAGGCTTCTGTCACTGGTGTGCTTACAAGCCATCGATTACCCACACATTCGACCTTGGTTTCTATTCCTACGTCCTTCAGAGTCACTTTAGCCTGACAATTTTGTTCAGGAGATCCCTCCCTTAAACCACACATGTAATCGGTGACATCTCTAATAAAAGGATTACTTGGTCACACCCAATGGAGATCCTTGGTTTTGGTGCTCGGGTCTAAATTGGGAATTAAATAAAGTTTTGGGTCGGCATCGTGGTAAGCTAAGAGTGATGGGGTTTTCAGGCATACGTGTGTATTCTCCTTCCAAAACCCGACATTAAACACTGTTTTATGCCTGTATACATTTGCTCTTGCGATGATAGGGAGATTGAGCATAAATCCTATCTCTAAATTATCTGGATTGACAAAAATTGGAATTGCGCAGCCTAAGCTATAAGCTAGGTGTGTTTGTGGAGGCTGCAAGGTGTCTGTTGTGGTGGACTTTAGGACTTTCTCTATTGAATCCATAAATGTTAATAAGAGTTGAGTGTAAACTTACAGTAGGAAGAGTAGTCGTCGTGCAATCAGAAGGTTGTGGATTCAATTCCAGCTTCCTCCTGCCATATGTCAATGTGCCCCTGGGCAAGACACTTAACCTCAAGTTGCCTACCAATCTGTGTATCGGTGTATGAATGTGTGAGCGTTAGTGAGTGCGATTGGGTGAATGTGGCTCTAGTGTAAAGTGCTTTGAGCGGTCTGTATGACTGGAAAAGCGCCATATAAGTTCAGTCCATTTACCATTTACCATTTACAGTAACAATGGTGCCCTGGAGGGCCTTGGTTTGTACTTCCAATAGTCTCTGTTGGAGGAGGAGTCTTTGTTGGATTTCCGGCATTTCTTCATCTAATTCTTGCACGTGCCTCTGAATAGTTTTCAGGCTAATGGAATTTGCTGCTGAAAGGCTAATGGAAAACAAAGATCCCAGCACCACCGCTGAGGCTATTAATCCACCTAGGAATCTCTTTGGGTGTTTACTGCCACTGAGGTCCTCCTCGGTGACCATGAATTTCTGCAGTTGTTTGAGGATATAGATTGTAGTTTGTTTGGCATGGTCTATGGTGTTGGAGGTTTGAGTTCCCTGCGGTCTTCTTTCAGTCATCAGTGGAGGAAAGCAGATGTGTCTGTGGTACATGTCCCACGGGTCTAGATGTATGAAAACCCCAAATTTTCTGGAACACCCGGTTGGTTGAGCAAATCGGAAATAGAAAACTTTTTCGCCCAACTTCGTATTCACGGTGGGCTGCTTTCCGGTCATAATATGCTTTTGCGCCCTCTACACTGGCTTCCAGGTTCGTTTGTGCCCAAGCGAATGTGGATCTGAGGTGCTCCTTCAAGTCTGCGACATTTTGATGTGCTGTGTAGGCACCATCTTCTGGATGGTACAGCAGATGGAGTGGGAGGGTCATTTGCCTTCCAGTCATCATCTGAAAGGGTGTTACTCCTGTAGAGCATTAGGGGGTGGACCGAATGGCCATCAGGATCAAAGGGAGTTTGATGTCCCAGTCTTTTCCGTTGCTGCTAACATACTTCCTTAGGATGGCCACTATGGTACGGTTCATTTGCTCCACCTGACCCGACGATTGTGGGTAGTAGGGAATGTGAAATTTTACTTCCACTCCCAGAATATCAAAAAGCGCTGTCATGACGCCTGAGGTGAAATGTGTTCCTCTGTCTGAGTTAATGGACAGGGGAAGACCCCACCGGCTGAAAACATGGTTTAGCAAAAGAACAGCCGTGGTTACAGCTGTGTCGTTTGGTGCAGGTAAGCATTCAACCCACTTAGTGAAACTGCATGTCACTGTTAGGAGGTATTTATTACCTCTGGCTGATTTGGGGACTGGTCCAACCCAGTCAATTTGCAGGTGGGACCACGGGAATGTAAACCCCCTTCGCTGAAGTGGAGCTCGACCGAGTGGCTAGGATGGTTGAAACTGACAGCAGGTCAAACATCCTTGGATGTAGACTTGGGTGTCGTGAGCCATCGAAGGCCAGTACGCCATCTGTTGGAGGCTATGGAGTGTGGCTTTAAAACCCCTGTGGCCCCCTACAGGAGAGTCATGAGCGTAGGTAACATGACCCCCATATTGTCAGTTGGTACCACCCAACAGGGCGTCCTGAGCCCGTTTTGGGTGTCAATGGTGTTGTGGGTGCCAATGGCGACGTTTCAGCTGACAGACCACTAGCTACTAGCTCTCTGATGGTGTGGAGGTTGGGGTCTTGGTCCTGCATGGTTGCCAAGTCCGTATCACTGGGTTTACGTTCAAGGTGGAGAGTCTCCCCAGAGCTTTGGGGGTCTTCACACCACCCTTTCGTCTGTCGCCGACTGACGGTATAAACGGGATGGGTCTGAGAGGGAGGAAGCCATTCTTTTTGGAAACTCCACGGGGTCCCACTTTCAGCTCCCAATCAGGCTAGACTGTCTGCTTCATCATTTCCCTCCTTGTCTGGGCCCAAAGTCCTTGTCCTTGTCTGATCCTTCACCTTTTTCCTGTACACTACTATACCCTGTACTGTGGTGAGATGGTCACATGCCAGGAATAGTTCTGAATGTTTTACCTCTTCATTTCTGGCATTCTTCATTCCATTCTCTTTCCACACCAGGAGGTGGTACATGAAACTGTGCCAAGCATAGTTGGAGTCGGAGCAGATCACCAGTTGTTTAATGTCCAGGGCTGTAGCATGCTGGAGTGTGATGAGTACTGCTGCGTTTTCTGCATACTGACTTGTTTTCGGCCCCAGTTGCTAGTGGTTTGGTGCGGTGGTGTGGTGTGGTGTGGTGTCCAACCCAGATGATGCCCACACCAGCCTGTGGTCGACCTTCATGAAGGAAGGCGCACCCGTCAATGTAGGCTCTTGGGAGCCCTTCGCACACGTTTTCATTGAAGTAGCGGTGACTCGATGGAAACTGGGAGGTGGCAGGTGGGCCAATGGTGGTCGCTACGGTGTCGCATTCACCGTTCTGGCATTCTTCTAACCCCTGCCCCGACACCATTTTATTAATCTGACCGTATCTCACCTGAACGTTATAACCTTGAAGTGCCATCATCCATGTTGCGATGCAACTGTTGGACACTCTTCCTTCTCTCAACTGTTCGCTGCTCAAGAAGGTGACCGATTGATGGCACATTTCAATAATCACTTTCTGCCCCCCAATGTAACCGCGGAAATGTTCAACTGCCCAGACTGTAGAAAGCAGAGCCCTCTCACAGTGTGAGAACCTAACCTCTATGTCACTCAAAGGTCGGCTTGCGTATGCGACAACTCGCATGTTCTGGTCATATTTCTGCTTCAACGCAGCACTCAGACACTTGGAAGAGAAACTCGCTTCCAGGTAGAACTTCTTGTCCTTATCTGGGTAGGCCAGACAAGGAGCAGAACGAGGTTTCTGCTTCAAGAACTGGAAAGCATGCTCTTCGGGTTCTCCCCAAGTGAAAGGCGTGTCTTTGAGTAGGAGTTCTGTAACGGATCTGGCCATTTCCGCATAGTCTTCAATAAACTGGCGGGAGTAGTTACAGACCCCAAGAAACTTCGAAGCTCAGACACATTCATTGGAGCCTTTATGTCTTGGATGGCCTGGATCCTGCTGGCTTGGGGCTTGATGCCGTTTGGGCCCACAGTTAAACCAACATACTCCACTTTTGTCCAGCACCATTGGCCTTTGGCGAGTGCTAGCTTATCCCCCGCTGCGCCAAGCTGGTCCAGGATGTGCTGGAGTTCGGCTAGATGTTCCTCAAACGTCCTGGTCCTCATAAGGATGTCATCGACGTAAATGAGGTTTCCCCGGGCTGAAGCATTAGACATGGCCTTGTAAAGGAAAATGTTAAATTCAGCTGGTGTGTTTGAGTACCCAAAGGGACATCTGTTCCAGGTATATTGACGGTTCCCGAAAGAAATCGCCAATTTATACTGGTCGCCCGGGTCTACCTTCATTGTCCAGAAGCCATTCGCCACGTCCACTGTGGAGAAAAAGCGAGCATCTCTCACCTTAGCCAGCTCCTGGTCCAAGTGAATCATGGGCCAGCGTGAGAGGGGTACCTGCTTGTTCAGTGAACGGTAGTCGATTGTCAGGCGCCATTTCCCGGTCCGTTTTAACACCGGCCAAATCGGAGAGTTGTACGTGGAGTTGCATTCACAAATTATCTGTTTCTCCAACAGCTTGTCGAGGATCTCTTGGATCGACTCATAAGCAGCCAGAGGAATCTTATATTGACGCACAAACGTAGGGGGTGTGTTTGGGTTCGTTGGAATACGAACGGTGTGGAGGTCAGTGACCCCACAGTCATGGGAGTCCTTTGAGAGGACAGATTGATATTCATAAAACAGCTTCTTAAGTGCTGTTCTTTGCTCTTCTGTGCTTAGCGTATTGGCTTTCTCCAACTGCTCGCTGACGTCGATCTCAAAACCAGGGTAGGGCTCACTGGATGAGTCCTGGGTCCCTGGCTCTTCTTGAGCTGGTTGCCCTGGGTGTGTCGCCAGTGCGTACACCACCAGGTTGCCTTCCGCCCCCAGGGTAGCACCACAGGTGGATTTGGTCGTTAAAACCTCATGTCTCTCAATTGTGATCATTCATGTCCGACAGAAATGTGGACAAAACGTCTGGAGAGTTCTGTTTGGTGGACACAAATAAGGGCATGTCTCCAATGACAGGAATGGTCAGCTCAAAGTCATGAAAGGAGCTGTCTATGAGCATCCCCAGGGGTTTTCTTGTGGTTACCTGGATAGGCACTTGGGTTGGATTCTCCACCAAGAGATAACTTGAGTGGTTGCTCAGCTCAAGCATGGTGTGCCATAGACTACCAGGTTCAGTTCCTGGAAGTAGGGAAGAGGTTGAAAGAAAATGCGGGTGCTCTGAATCTTCTGTCCCTTTCTGACTATCAGGCGGATCGGTACCCCTGCTGTTCGCTGTGGTATTAGTGAATCGGTCTCACTAATGGCCTGGCTGGCCTGATGAATAGTTTGACCTGACAGCATGACCCAAGAAGAGACTTGAGGGAGCATTGGCTCGGGCCCAAACAACCTGCTTGAAGGTATCCAACTGGGCGCCCAGCCAAACCAGCAGATCTGTCCCGGTGAAAACCGGAGGGTGCAGGCGCTGAGCAATACTGAAAGTATGGGAGAGCTGTCTCTTGCCAACCTGCACATTGAGGATGCAGACTCCAGTTGCCTTCAGAAGGCGGCATGGCCAGCCTGCTGAAAGTAGACTGTGGCTGCGTCATGCCTCAATTAGACGTGGGTTTTCCCGGAACAAACGGCCATATAGCTCCCTGTTGATTGCGGACCTCTCCAACCAGAGTGCTAAGATCACTTCAGGTACAAAGATGTTCTTCAGGTGCACACCTTCCACTAATTTGGGGTTGTAAGGTTTCACCCCTTCACTTTTCAGAGAGCAAAGAAATGAGTCATGACTGCGAAGGGCAGTCCCCTGGGTGGTCTGGTGCATTTGTGCCCCACGGGTGCCCGAGACTGGCTCTGTTGAAGGCATGAGCTTCGCCAGAGATTCTTTGGGCCCCTCCAAGTCGGAAACTTGGTTGATAGCAAAGGGTAGTTTACTGCTTGCACCCAGGGGTTTTGGCACCTCCACCTGGGCCCAGAATTGGCCCTGGTGGCAGTCAATGAGCGGGGCCAACCTGTCCAGCAGGTCCTGGCCGACAAGGAGAGGCTCTGTGTCCAATGTGCAAATGTAAATGGGGTGGACCAAAGTCATGTCTTGGAATGAAACATCCAACCACACCCGACTGATTATGTATGAGCGGTCTTGGGTGTAGCTGGTGATGCTTACATCACAACCCTCAACTTGAAATGGTATACCAAGAGCGAGCATAGCTCTACTCACTTCCTCAAACAGGGTTGAGCACATCAGGCTAATTTCTGATCCTGTATCCAGGAGTGCGTTCACCTTAACGCACCCCCCTATAATGGAAGGACAGTATAGGCGATCGGCATGTGTGTTGTGGGTTAGTTCACCCAAGAATTTTAGGAAGGGAGTCCGTGGTGTTTCTCCTGATGAGGTCTCAAGGGGTTCTTGAGGTTTCTCAGGTTTGTCTCCCCACCCGACCAGATAGACACTGGTTGCCGTGGAGACGGAGTCCACACCTACTCAGGCTGGCGGGGATTTCGGATCTGGTTTACCTGGATGGTCGGTTTCCTGTTTCGAAGGTTGTGGTGGTGTGGTGGCCTGACGCACCGCTTCTGTTATCATCTTGCGTAAGGCCTCCTTCATCTCTTTCCCCATAATTCCTTCTGCGTGTCAGTCCCACCCTTTTCGATCAGTCTTACCTTTCGGCCTCGCTGTATGGTTAGGGCATCTGCTGGACCTGGTGCTATCCGGTTTACCAGACTTTGGTTGCCGTTCATTGCCAACCCCCCGGTCCTGCTGACCAAACTTACATTGTTCCCTGAACCTGTTCATAACATGGGTCCCTGCTGAAGGCATTTCCTGACCTTCTAACGCAAGGATAGTTCTTTCAGGCTTGACCTGTAAAACCCTAGCCTCGCCCTCTGATCCCTTGGTCGGGTGAGCACGTGTTTCCCACGCCATCTGAGCATATTTCCGGATCTCCTGCATGCTCAGGGTCTTTGTTCTGCAATGCATAGTAACATTGTATTGCACACTTTCATGAAGGTTGTGGAGGAACAGGGATTTAAAAGCATGTTCCTCCTCAATGCCAGGAGCATTGCGTCCTTGGAAGTGAGTGGTTCTCAAACGCCAGTAATACTCCCTCGGTGCTTCGCTTTTCTTTTGCTGGATAGCAAAAGCACCAAGTGTGGTGGAGGCCCGGTCCGTGTACACAGAATATTCTTCCCTTAAAGCTTCGCAGAGGGTTGAATAACAGTCTCGGATTGCAGGGGGCAGGCTCTCCATGAAAACATGGACGCTCCTTGATGTTGTCTTCCAGATGAGCTTCAGTTTTTCCCATGCTGATGGGCAGTACAAATCTAAAAGACAGCGTTCAACGTCCCTAAGATAATCATCAATGTTTGATTCTGCATTATTAGGGTCGAAACGCTCTATGTCTTTGGCCAGAGACTCAAGCTGGCGGGTGCACAATCCACTCTCAGGAATTGGTGCCGGCCCATCTGCATCATAATCTGAGAGTTCACTCCGGCTGTACTCAGGGTGTGTCAGTGCATCCCGGCTCATCCTTGCGGGAGGCAGTGGAGGCTGCTCAGGGTACACCGGTGGGCCCCCTGCTCCCTGGACTCGGGTCCTGGGCAGCGGTTGAGGGCGGTAGGAACCACCTGAATCCCAGGGGCGGCTCTCCTGTCGCCTTGGCAGAGGTGAGGGATCGTAGAGGACCGTACTGCGAGTCAAGTTTGAAGGCTGCTCGCCTCTAAACCTTGAACTATTTACTCCTGCTGGATCCACAGCCAGGTATTGTTCATGGCTGCTGATAACAGTGGGGTGGGGCAGTGCACCACTGACCCTATTCTAACTATTTACACCTGTTCTGGCCTCGGTGGTTGTATGGGGAACCCAATGAGCCTGGAAAGGTAATCTCTGAAGAGCCGCTTCTACATCCTCCAGATCTGACCTGCAGGATATCGCAGGTATGGCTCACCTTCAAAGGTTTCAACCTGTGAGGTGGGTTTCTTTTTGCCCCCCATTCCTCCAGGGATGGGGGAGTGGCCTGGCTACCCTCAATTGTCTCCAACCTATTTCCAACTTCTATTAGTTCACCTCTAAGGACATCCACTGTCTGCAAAGTATCATTCAGCTCGAACTGCAGTTTAACATGCTGGTCAATTTCCAACATTAACCTTCGCTGATACAACAGAGTAAGCTGTCCTAACACATCTGCGACCCGTCTGTCTTTTGGTGGGTTTCTAAAGACTTGGAGCAACTCCTGAATCCTGGCTTCACATTGCTCAATGCCATAATCATTGAGACCTTTACGATCCTCTGGGGATAACAGAATCAATGACTCAATCGCCTCTGGTGCATGCATTCCTATGGTGTCCTGCGAAAAACCCACATATCCAGCTGCAGTCTGGGATGTTTCCTCCATCTTTGCCTAAAATGCACAGCAACAAAGCTGTTCAGCTCTGACAACCACTAAACAATTATCGGTAGTACAAACAAATTGGACTGCTCAAATTTGTATAATTGCTAAAATCAATTAGCAGTGATACAAACAATCTAAGCTTTCCATTAAATGATGGCTAAATTAATTAGTAGCAACACAAACAGACTGAGCTGTTCAGTGATTGAATCATAGCTAAATTAATTAGCAGGAACATAACAGATTAAGCTGTTCAGTGATTACTGATGTACTTAAAATGGGTGCACAGGTTTGAGTATTCACTGTGGCTTACTGATGCTTTACTTGAAATAATCAAGCAAACACACAAAGGAGGAAAGAGAAAAACAGAAAAAAAGTTGTTGTTTTTTTAAATAACCCAAAACCAACTTCAAAATAAAATTTTAAAAGTGGGAAAACAAAACTAAAACATTCAATGTTGTTCTTAGTTTCAAATAAATGTTAGTGCTGCCTAATATGGACCACTTACCTTCTAGTTGGCCTATAAAGTTAGACAACTAAGTTAGTTTTATGAATCAGATCAAACATGCTTCACACAATAAAACCCAGCAAAACGCGTAAATTTTATCCAAGAGTGGTAATGAATGATCAATAATTTCAACTTTCAACGTAAGTTATGTCCTTTGATGATAGGTAGTTGGATTATCTGTCTGTGTTAATGAATTTAAGTGATTAAAATCAAAGTAGGAGATGCAATTATCACTAGTGACCACCAGATGGAACCGAGTGCAGGTTTGCAATTTGGAAAAATCCAGCTGCAACTGCAATTTTACTCAATGGCCACCAGATGTAGGTGTTGTTCTCTACCTGACTGGGAGAGTGTTGGTCATAACTTGTAGTTACACCCAACAGACACTGGAGGCTGATCTGCTGCCTATCAGCGCTGCTTTTCTGCAGCTGATGTAGCAGGGCTGGCCAGTTGGAAATTAACTTTAAATTTACCACAAGCTATACCAACTTTCACCTTGCATCCACCAAAACACCTCTGAAAGATTATTTTATCCTCTGCAGCAGAACTGAGCAAATTCTAGTCAAGATATCCCGTAGATTACAAACGCTTTCTGCAAAACTCAAAATCTCACAATAAAACTTCTAGGTTCCACGGATATCACAATTGTTTAATTCTGTGCAACAGTGATGTGATGTCTGTCCTTTTAAGGCCCATCAAGGAACGCCAATCTGTTAGGATTATGATTATTGATTAATTAATATTATGAAGAATTATAATTTAAAATCATAATTTGAGAAAATTAATTTCTTAACCAAAAATCCTTATATATGAATCGAAGCCAGAGATGTCCTCTGGTGTTGTAATTGTAGCCTAAAGCCCGTGATAATTACAACCAGTAAATACTCAGTAATAATTGATAACTATTATTAGATGTCACTGTTTAATCAACCGTTTTCAGGTAAGATGAGTCTTTATTATCCATGGCAGGACACAGACAGGGTAGCCAACACACGAGATCGCACATAAATATTACATAAGGAACCAGCGGGGAACAAAGGAAAGAAATGGGCTTAAATACAAAAACTGAAAGCAGGGGGAACCAATGACAAATGTGACAAGACAATCGGGGAAAACACAGAACAGGTGTGGGCTTGGGTGCAGGGAGACAGAAAACAAAGGACTAGACCAGGTAATATAACAAAAACACAAGCAGGTATGACAAGTTTATGTTATCTCTATATTAAGAATTGTATTATTGCTATGGAGGTTTATGTGCTCAATAACTCGGCTATTAAAAGGGTGGATCCCTGAGCGATTGAACCGGTAAGGCAGTAAGGCATTGCACAACCAGCTGGAGGAATGGCATTAGTAAGTACACAATTTTAATATTATTTTATCATTAATTTGTCACAAAAAGTAATTTTGAGATATTTTAAGTGAGAAGGTACACCTCAAAACTTCATCTTTGCAGCCAGTTTATCAAGCATGAGGCTACTTTGAAACGCTCTTTCAGTGAGCAGAGCTCCACTTACAGACTAGTCTGGCTGCTAAATAAACTGGGCAGTTGGACTGGGATTTTCCCACTAAAAGCTGTCTGGTCTCGGTCCTGATCTCGGCCTGGCCCAGTTTATTAGGCATGAACTGCAAGTACCAGAATATAAAATGTAACAATGTTTTGCGGGAAATCATTGACAAGTTAATGGAGGCATAAATTATAAACAGTTTTGGCACAGTTCTGTAAGAAAAATATTTTTATGGAATAATGATAATTAAATAGAGCTCTTTATATTTTTCTTGAACATGAAAAACACACATTTCCCAATGACTAGCTTTTCATGTAAAACTAACTTAGCGGAGTCTTAACTCTATTATTTTCCATTTTTCATAGTTTTATGCACAGCTCTGCAGGAGAAGAGACCAAACTTCCAGGTTCGGATGCAGTTTTCCAGAGTTCTCAGGGAGCTCTCCTCTTGTGTTTATCACTGATAAGTAGTCATTGTAAATACAAAGCAAGCAAAAAGCAAAAATTTAGGAAAATCGAGAAATTCAAAGATATTTCTTAGAATGTCGTCACAAGGAGCTGCTTTTACTCTTAGGATTCTTTGTGAATATGGGCCCTGATGTGTAATTCGAAAAGTAAAATCCTACAAAATTTGAACTTTTCTGTTTATTTTATTAGTTTTATTATCTGTTCATTAAATTTGTTTCAACGTTCTGCTAAATAAGGAGTTTGGTATGCATTTTTAATACACACCAGAGAATTTTTTTTATCAACACAAAGAGTTATTTTTCATTTGAATACAGCATTACAACCAGGGGTGAAAGTGAGCCAGTACGGTCCGGTACTGAGTACCACTAAAAGATTCTGTGCCAGTATGCAATACCGGGAAGAGGGAGGCACGGCTGTCTGCTGTGAAGCCGTCATCCAGAACCAGTTACAGCTGCAAAAATTCACGAGCACACAAAGAACATCAGATCCGCTACCAATAGGCAGTCTAAAACATAAATATAGCTTTTTCATCCCAAATTGTTTCTGAACTGTTCTGCTATGCTGGAGCTTCAATGCTCTTGCTATGCTTTTCTCCCCTCGGAGCTTGAGGTTTTTGTGAACGGCCTGCCTTTAAAACGAGCACCACTACATTTAATGTCTGTCTGCTCGCTGCTAAATACCCCAGTTAAAAGCAAAGGGAGGGTAACTAGTTGTGTTTAATGTTATTTTGCTGAATTACAACAACACAGTACACATACATAAAAAAACGCCCCTTGCATTAGGACAGGACGAACAATAAACCACTTACCATCTACAGACTTTTAAATAAAAACCGTGAAAACAACAGAACTTTAAATTTTTTATTTAAATGAAATCAAAACATGACCACAATGCAGAGAACAATAACTTCTATATTCAAAGAAAAGACGGAAACTGAAGATGAAACGTTATGCATCACAAAATGGTTTATAATTGTTTCATACATGGCAGCTCTTTAACAATTTATATATATATATATATATATATATATATATATATATATATAT
>JAHUTJ010034814.1:0-15047 GCA_036250325.1 Characodon lateralis
TTCTTTCTAGGTGAAATGACTAAAGGAGCTACATCCATTAACATTTACTTTTCCTTCCCATAGAAAGGACTCCTGGATCAGTGCTTCTTTGTTCTCTTTGTGTCTCTGCTCTGTTCTCTCAAACCCCAGTCGGTCGTGGCAGATGGCCAGTCACACTGAGCCTGGTTCTGCTGGATGTTTCTTCCTGTTAAAAGGGAGGTTTTCCTCTCCACTGTCGCTACATGCATGCTCGGTATGAGGGATTGCTGCAAAGTCAACACCAGTGACTGTCCACTGTCGCTACATGCTCATCCGGGAGGAGTGACTGCTACAAATCTCTGACACGATGCAATTTGCTGAGTTTCCTTAGATAGAAAAACTTTTTATCCAATTTGAATAAATGACTGAATCTGACTGCACTGTCCAATGATTAGAATTAATTGGAATGCATGTATCTGACTTTTGTGAAGTGCGTTGAGACCTCTCTCTCTCTCTCTCTCTCTCTCTCTCTCTCTCTCAACAATCCAACTAACTACCAAGCAGAATTAAAGAATAGGGAAGACTAATAGGCTATGTACAATATAAACAAGTTGATTAAAGATGATTGGAAATTATGACCAAAAGAGTGATGCAACATTACCATGCAATGTTTATGTTAGAGAACCAAGGATTATCTTGAAGAAGTTAAAATGCTTAAGCGCAGAGGGCGTGTTATGATCAATGTTCTGTTTAAAATCACCCTTTAAATAAAGTTTGTCTTAACTTTGAAAACATACAAAGAACACGATTAGGGCACGTGTGCTGCAGATAGCCTGCTAGCACTAAGATAGCCGAGTTTCACACAAACAAAACTTCATAAAATGAAAAACGTTTAGATCATTTCATCCTAACTGTTAATCTATATTATTCTGCCCAAACACTTAATCTCATGAATTGTGGTGAGGAATGTTGTCCAAGCAAAGATGCAGTTTGAAGAAGGTATCCACAGTCAACAAGCGGTTAGCTCGGTAGCTTCGCGGGGGTTGAATGTGCGTTCGCTCTGACCAAAAGGGTTAGTGCCGGAGCTGAAGCTGGGCGGCCCGTCCTGTCCGCTCCTACAGGGCTCGGAGAGAAAGTCGAGCAATGCTTGTACCTTAATTACCCCCCATTCATGAATGAAAATACCGGATACACAGACAGTATTTCATTCGTACTTATCTTTGCATATGATCGTATGACACCATGGATCCATTTTAAAGTGTTTATGTCTGTTTGCCAGCAAAGAGAGATCAGCACGCTGGGCCTCCCCTGACCGGTCCCACTAGAGGCCGTGTGGAAAGAGATCGGCTTGTTGGAGAGGGGGTGCTCTTATTCAGACAGAGGCATCATGGGAAGTCCGCTGTTACCCCCGATTCCTAAGCTGTGCCGGAAGTAGGTTAATGCAATTTATTTTGAAAAGTTCCAGAAGAGTTCGTACCGGAGTTTAATGTTGAAATCCATGGCTGTGGGTCCCAACAATTATTATATGACAAATGTACCAACCCATATGTCAAGCTCAATATTTGATTAGTTCCAAAATTCAAGGAGTGTTTGTTTGAATTCAGTGTTGATAATAAAAGTGTAAAAAAATGTAAAAAGCTCATCACCACCAGCCATTCCTGCATTGATTTGGTGTCGAGTGATTATGTATTGTTAATCTGGTGGCATGAACTGTAACATCTGTACCCTTAAGGTTTGGAACAATTGCACTCATTGGTACACTCCAAGTATCTTTTTCTAATTTATTCTTTTTACATCCCAAATTACAAAATGCATAAGCAGCATTTGCACCTCACACAGTGAAATGAACAGTATGTAGCACACTTACTCACATACTCGCAACAGGAAGGTAGGCCTTCCTTCCTTCTAGTGATGCACACAGATGAATTAGTAAGTGCAAAAAGAGTAACACAAACAAAACAGTGTGTCATGCCTACACATTCACTCAGACTTTGTACAAGCAGCAACACTCTCATCTCTGTTGATCATCATTAATTATTCAAATTAATTCCTAATCACCGAGAAGGGAAGATAGACAAACACTCATTTCCATAGATATTTTCCCCTACTTTTTTCTCCTTTTTTTACTTCACCGACCATTAACCAAGTGATGAATTGGGGCATGATGTTTATTTATTTATTGAACCCGTTTCATTTCCAATGTGTTGCTGCAAGTGTCAAACGCATTCTAATGGTTGTTTTCTTCTTACCTTTTATTTCCTATTAACATTCATTAAAACATCTACCTCACTTGAATGAGCCATCTGCGAGCACTCCCGACTCAAACAAAACGTGAATGCTAATCCTCAGAATGTCCATTCAGCGCACTTCCACGTCATCGCTGCAGATGCTTTGGGATTGTGACACCTACTGTATGCTGGGGTTCGAGTTCACTTTGTTGATCCAAGTCCTCGTTCTAATTATGTACATAAATTCCGAGGCTCCCTTTCGTCAAAGTTGTTTATTATGTTCTATTTTCCAAAATTATGAGCCGTCTATTTCCATCTCATTCCTTATTAATGTAATTCCACCATTATTTAATCATATTGCTTACAGACACGTGCTAAAAAGTCAGCTGAAAAAGCAATTAGAGATCCAATCTGGAATCTGTTTTGAGTTAAGTTTATGAGCCATGATGTGTCTGAGTTTGTGAAAGGGAGAAGTAATTATTAATATTACTTTTGGAATTCATCACTCAGTGAAGTTGCAGAACACAGCACTATATGAGAACTGGCCCATTTAGCATTTAGGATGAGCAGTCAGTTGAAGGAAGTGCTGCTTCTCATTTCAATCTGACATATTAGGTTTTCACTCTTCCTGTTGAAGACCAACATATTACTAATGAGCATATATTGAGTACGATGACTTGAATGTCATATAAAATGTGTAGGTTAGCATCACAGAATGGGCTGTTCAGTGGAATCAGGTGATTTTCAGCTTGACTGCCCCTCAACAGTAACTAGCTGGTCTGAAACTGAAAAATATCAATTCTAGTTTCTTTATTTACGATCAGTGAATGCCAATGCTTAAGAGTTACCAAGCCCTGCTTATTACCACTCTCTTTGGTGTGAAAGTTGTAGTTGAAAGAAGAATCAGAGTGAGTTATTTTCAGTGTCAGTTAAGTTTTTGAAAATGAACTCAGGGAAAGAACTATAGATGTGAGCCGCTTTTTAAAGAAAAGCTGTAGTTTCTATGTTGGCATGTCAGCTGGTTATACTCTTCCTTCAACGTTCTGTATTTCTTTTAGTTTTAGCCATTTATATCCCTTTTTTTTTTTAAGTAAAGGAGCCGTCTGCCACGGGATGTCAATTCATACCCACAAATAGGCGAACAGAGCAAATGGACCAGGAACTGACAGCAGATAACATGAATGCTGAATGAATTTGAGAAACACTGCTCTGCTTTATCCATTTGAGCTTTTAAACTTATTATAGAACGTCCTCAATTGTAAATGTTACCAAACTTTAGTAAATTTTAAAATCTCGGTTCTAGGGAAAACACAAACTGATATTTAGTTAGAAATGCCAATCCTGCTAATATAGAATCTCAACTCAATAATTGTTCTTTCTGTTTTAAAACCCTGTTTTGAAGCAGCTGTGCTCTCAGACGCAATTTTTTTTAAGGAGCTTGGACTGCATTTGATCATCTCTATTTAAAAATATTACATATTAAGAAGGAACAACGCTTAAACAAAATTTTCTACACTGAAGACCTTTTTATGACACAATTTTAAAGTAGGGAAGCTTATTCTAATTATAAAACCAAAAAAAGATAAATTTCAGTTTCATTTCAGATTGAAGCAAACATCAATAACAATAAATCACCAGAATCAAACTTGGACTGAATTCTACAGTGATTGCAGATGCGCATTTTGTAAAGCTGCTATATGATAAAAAAATAATTCATCTTTCAATTTCCACCCATCAATTAGTTATTTTTTTTATCACAATAGTGCCACATTATATTCCTTTTACATTGAGTCCGGGCACCACCAGTTCAGTTCTGCTGCCCCAGTGACAGTTATGTATGCCCCAGCATAGGGGCTTATGTTCTGAAGCTTGCATGAGTGAGCAGCTGGAGGGGGGGTGGGGTCGGTGGGTGTTGGCAGGGGAGAGTTAGCAGCAGCCTCACGCAGCGATAATCTATAAGCGTTTCACAAAACAGATGGGCTGAGTTACCTGCAGTCCTGTTGTTGTTACACAACTTTTCAAGCAATAAAACAACACTGTCAGCTCCCCTTTAGCAAGCATTTGATAATGTTGTCCCTTATGGGCCTGCTGAATACTGCTTCTACTAAACAACCATGTCGGAATAGCGGTGAACAACATTTTGGCAGATGCGCAACCCATCAAAGAAGAGGTTCGTCATGGATTTTTTAAGAGAATGTACACACTTTTAGTCTAATCTGGGGCATTATTTAGGCAGAAGGCGAGGAAGCTGTTGTTTCTCCACCTGCTGATTGTGTGCAACCTGTAACACCTAAAAACATGTAGCTTTAAAACACCCTGCTGTCCCCTCAGTTAAAAGCCACAACACTCAGATCATGAAATAATCTTGAGATCGGACAATAATAACCTAAGTAAATATTGAATGCAGATTTCATATGGTGATTTTATTTATCACGGCAAAAGTTATCCAACCTGGCCCTATGAGAAAAAAATAATTGCACCCTAATCCTAATGATGGGTAGTTCCTCCCTTGGTGACAGAGTCTCACATTTAGCACTTGCCATGAGAGGCATTAAGTCTTTTACATTGATGATTTTCTTTGAAGAGCTGTTTTAATTGAGCCACACTGGAGGGTTTTCGAGCATGAATTGCCTGTTTCAACACATGCTGCAGTGTTTCAATCTGACTTTCTGTGACACTTTTCTGTGTCGCATAAATGGTGAACAAAATACAATGAAGTTTGTAGTTGCTATGTGACAACATGGGAAAAGGATCAATGGTTATGATTACTTTCACAATGGCCTAGACAGGTTGAACTATGTATAATCTACTGCTTAGAACGGTTTGTCTATAATGTGATTACAATGCAAAAACTGTTGCAATTACAATTATGAGACACCACAAGCACCACAATTAATTAAGGGAGGCTTATCATTGAATCCTAGTGTCCAGTAAGATGGGCCTTCTAATTTGGAACCCTTAAAACAAACTTTTCTGAACACCTCATGAAAAGCCCACTTTGACTTAAGATGAAATTGTGAGCTAATGCTTGCATACCTAAATGTACGGGAAGATGTTCCCCAGCAGCGTGTTCAATGAAAGTATTGAAAAAATCCTCAGATCTAATCAAGGTTTCACTGTGAAAGCCTATTTCTTTCTTTTTGCTCCCTTTATGGGTGTGGTTTTTATTCATTACACTTTGTTCGAAATTTTACTCCCCCATTGGTTCGAAACTGACAAAAGGCCCCATACTCTATTGAAAGCTTCCATTAATGAATAAAACAACATTTCTGTCTCAGAGATTTTTGTGTGGCCGTATCAAGCAAGGAATAACAGAATAAAGAGCTTGGCTTGTTCCATCGAGATGTCTTCCTTTATGTCTTCCTTTCAGCAGTCATTGTGATTAAAGTGGGCTTCATGCTTAGGGTACAGCCATATTATTTAATGCATAATGCTTATGTTATTTGACAAAGCTATCTTACATCACAGTATTATGTGTCCATTGACATGGCTTACTATCCCTGCTGCTTGTATGATTTAATTTATACACATGGTAAAAAAAGTACAATTTATCAATACTAGCCTTTTGTCAAAGGTTCTAAAATTAATTCAGTCTAACCGGAAGTGCACAAAGGCACAGACTAAATATTCCGCCATGTCACTAAATAAAGATGAAGCCAAACTCCTGACTCTAAATGAAATAAAAATAACCCTGACATCATCCGTGCCTAAACAATCAAGATTAAATTCCGCATCCAAAAATACTAACAAGCAGAAAAGTAAACTCACCGGAGTTTGGGTCCACAGAAAAATACGGCTGTCCATCCAGTATGCTGTAGACGAGCTTAGCGCTGTTCCCATACACCGGATCATCGGCATCTGTGGCTGTTACCCTGGTAACTGGGGTTCCTGTGGTGTAGGAGAACAGAATTAGGAACAACAGCTCTACAGGCAATCAGGTCAGCCTCTCTGAACAATGAGATGTGGTTGTGCTGAGCCTGGCAGGTTGAGGCGATCTGACCCAATGTGGGGTTGATTGGTTCAAATGTCTGGACCCTACTTATTGCTTTGTGTTTCAAGCAATGAACTAAACTTGTGGTTTATGTTTTAAGAAAAAAATGTCTGAATTTATCTTCCAATCATGAGTGCAGAGAACAACATGGTCAAAAGTGAAGGAAGCAGAAACATCATTGTTGATTAGCTTTCTGATCCCTTCCAATGCCAGGCATTTCAGAAATTCGGCAGTTAGTGTGTCAATCAATAATTTGTCAGAATAAAAAATAAGTAATGTTTTAAAATGATATTTCGAAACCGGTTTTTCATTAGTTCTTGTGCTAATGTGCAATCTGAACACCTTAAAACCCATCTATTTATTTTGATCCATGGTAATTAAGACTTCCAAACTTCTTACATGCTGGTGTTATTGTTTAAAGTGCCACGATCCTATTATTAGATCAATCTTTAAATAATTATAAATAAGAAAAAAAGCACGATATAAGTTTTTAGTAGTGAAAATAATTTAATAAATACTTAATTAAATATGTTAAACAAATAGTTGCTCTTTTCAATCTTTTTTCCATTCATTTGTCTTCTGCTTGCTGAAAATCAGGTTGAAGGGGTAACATCAAGTAGACCCAAACATCTGTTTGGATAACTAACACAAAGTCAATTTCAAATAGGTCAACATGAGCAGTATAAGTCTCGCCCACTAACTTTGTTAGGAATGGTAAAAATTTGTCCTGGAGGTGCTGCAGCCATGTAGCCATATAATTACAGGTTTTTATTTTAAAGAAAATAAATATTAATATTGATGACATTTAATTAAATATAAGTTTGATAAATGACGCTAATATTTATTTTATGTTTTATTATTTAATGACACATTTAGGTAATGACTTAATGTCTATTTGATTCAGTCAGTCAGTGGAAGGGACTAACAGTTTTTTTTATAAACTTATTGGTCTGAAATGGGCTTGCTTTAGGGTGAACCAATCAGAAGTTAGGATTTGTTTAACAGCCTACAGTGTTAGCTTAAATTAATTTATTGACCCATGCTGTATAGGAACAATGAAATAGATAAACACTTATATAATATTATATAGGGCCTACATGGTGGCGCAGTTGGCAACAGTGTTGCCTTGCAGCAAGAAGATCCTTGGTGCGACTTTTCTATGTCAATTTGCAATTGTATATAAATGTCAAATATTTAAAAAATTATTCATTAGATTGTGTCACCTCTTCTTTTTAGTTGTTGATTCATGTATTTTCTTTATAGTCAAAAATGTGTTTTTGGGCTTTACAATACAAAAGCTACAGATGTTATCCGCTTATTTAACATTACAATTCTCAGGAGCATAAATCAGGTTCTTTAATACAACAGCTCTATTAGATTTGTCAAAAATATATGCGGGGACCTTCCTCAATATCCCTACACCAAGTGCTCAAGGCAAATCAAGAAAGAGATTAGTGCAAATTCAGTGCACCTTTCAGAGCTGCATTATTCAGCATCTAGGGAGAAAAAGCACTAAACATTTTAAATATATTATTAACCCAATTAAACCAAACCAATTCTGATTTGCAGTGACCTACCTCCTGAGCAGTCAGTGTAAGGATGTGAGTATGAGACCGAAAGTGAGAAGAACCTGACCATCTGATAGTGGGCAACATGCTGGCAGGGAATGCTGCAGATGGTATGGTAATTGTTTCTCTGAACGATGTTTAGAGGTGTTCTGACAACAAAGGGAGATGTCCCTCATCGCAGGTGGCACAGGTCCTGCCACAGGCAGCTAAGTCTGTCCAGTGCAGATGAGGCGCCTTGTACAGATGCATGCCAGGTATGAGTTTTGGCAGCAGCACTGTGGTTCAAGGAGTTCAAATATGAATTAAAAAAGGTGAAAATACCTTGCCACATGGGAGTGTCTCAGAAACGGAATTTTAATAAATAATAAATGTTAGCCTACTGAAAAAATGTGTCTGTGTACTGTACAGTATATGAACTCAATACTTGGTTGTGGCTCCTTTTGCATAAATTACTTCATCAATGCGGCTTGACATGGAGCTGATCAAAATGTGGCTTTGCTGAGGTGTGCAGGAAGGACAAGTTGCTTTAAAATGTGCCCTCAGCTTGTCTATAATGTCAGGTTTTAATGTTTATAATTTTCCTCTTCATAGATTCTAAGTGGGGTCAGCACATATTGTTGACCAACCCACCACAGTGGCACTATGGTCATTCAAGCAAGTACTGGTAAATTTGGCAGTGTACGGAAGTACCAAGTCCTGCTGGAAAATAAAATCAGCGTATTCATAAAGCTTGTCAGTAGAGGGAAGGATAAACGTTGACTTTGGACTTGATAAAACCCAATGGATCAACACCTAAAGGTGAGTTGGCTGCCAGAATCATCACATACTAATAAAGCCTTACACAGGACCTCAAACAAATGCGTGCCTCTCTGTTCTTTTTCCAGAATCTGCGACCTTGATGAAATTTGCTGAATTTGCTTTCATTTAAAATGTCCAGAAAATAAGCTTCTGATATCTCAGGTTCAGGAGTGGCTTAACAAAAGAATGCGACAGTTTTATCCCATGTCCTGGATACGTCTGTGTGTAGTGGCTTTTGAAACACTGACTCCAACCACAGTTCACGCCTTGTAAATATCCCCCCAATTCTTGAATGGGGTTTGTCTCACAGCCCTCCAAAGGTTACAATTGGCTCCACTGCTTGTGCACCTTTTTCTAGAATACTTATTCATTACACTCAACCTAATTGTTTGTGCTTGGTTAAATAACTCAGCACCGTTTAGCTTTTAATTACCTATTGTGGATTAGCCACCTTTTGGAGGATGTCAGTGACTCTCTGGGCCATTATATAATATTTCTACATCAAAATTATTTTATTGGCATTATATAATATTCAAATTTTCTGAGGAACTGATTTGGGGATTTTAAACCATAATCTTTAAAATTCATGGACATACAAACTTGAGCTATATCACTGTATGTGAAATGAATCTTCATAGATGAATTTCACTTGTTGAATAAAGTTACTGGAAACAACTATCTTTTTGGTGATATTCTAATACACTGAGCCATACATGTATTCTGATTGCAAGTATTAAGCCATCTTACGAAGGCAATATACATATATATATATATATATATATATATATATATATATATATATATTTAACATCCAAATAAAGCTGTTCATTCACCATTTAACCACCAAAAATAGAATGCTCCCATCTTCAGCAGAACAACACAAAGAATGATTTCCACATCTACACTGCAGTATTTTTCACTTACCTACACAACCAGTTTCTTGTGTTGTCAGCTACACATGTCAAGGATTGATTAATAGTCACAGCCGTGTCTGCGATATTGTAACGGCAAAACAGAGCAAAAGCCACCTTTGTACTCTAAGTAGAGTAGCGGATTCACTGTTGCAACCCAATTATTTCACAGTGAGGGAGCCTCAAGTGGTCCTCTGAGACAGGTGTTTCAGTAATTCATAGTCTTATGATGACCCATGCTGTTGTGTAGCCAAAGCTTACCGTGTAAATTTCATAGCACTTGTTATATGCCTTGCCTTCTGCAGTGTTTTAGATCAGTGCAGATCAATGTGCTGTTTTTCTTTTTGTTTCTGCTTGCTGCACTGTAGTGTTGGTAAAAATAGAAAAAATATATTATGGCATATCAGCGGGTGAGTTTTTCTTCTTGGCTACAAGGAAGTTGACCTAACCTCTTCTGGTAAAAACAAACTAAACCTTCAGGTCCATATATTATCAACAGAAGCAGCAAATTTGTTGTCCAAAAATCTCATCCATTTAAATTTAAAATTCTGAAAGAAACATGAATTCCATGTCTAAAGCCTTCAGGTTTTCATTTGATCGTTAGATAGATGAAAGCTGATGGTTATTAATAATGATGACTGTGGTAACTCATGGGCCCTAATAGCCACACAATTGAGAATCTGTCTTTCATTTTAGGGGTATTGGAAAATACACACTGCCTGAGGCAAATAATGCTCCAGCATTGCCTTCGTACCCATACTTATTTGTTCTATGTGGAAAGGCAAACCTATAAAGTGCTTTTTTTGTAATATTTTTAGTCATTGTTAGAAGTTATTTTTAGCCATATGTTTAAATGCACATTTTCCAAGTTTTTTCCCTTCCTCAAATAGGAATTTTCTTCCAGACAATGGACAGATAATGTAAAATCAGGCTTTTAACAGTGCTGCATGTCACTCACTCGCCATAAGTCAGACAAAATACAATAGAAGACTTTGCACAGCATTGCATTATTCAGGTAGAGGTTGCAGTAACATCAGACCTGGAACCAGTCTGCAGCTGGAGTCTGGCAGTCTGTTCCTCCACACCACTTGCAGTATCCCAGTGAGTTTTGAATAGAATCTAGCTGTAAACTCTAAATCAGTTAAACAATCTGCATACAACTAAAACTGTGAAAATATTTTGCTGGCGGTTTACATTGTTCATCATCATAATAATAATAATCATCTTTTTATTGGTCATTGCACATGTACATTACAACAAAATTTGTCCTCTGCATTTAACCCATCCCTTACAGGGAGCAGTGGGCTGCCATTGTGCAGTGCCCGGGGAGCATTCTGGGGCTAAGGGTCTTGCTCAGGGACCCAGCGTGGCAGTCTGTGGGATACAAACCTGGCCCCTTGTGTCCCCTCTGGAACACAAACCTCCTGTTCTAACCACTAGGCCACCACTCCCCTCATGCTCACATGTTCACATAAAACAGACAACTGTATTTGTTTTATCTAATGGGATTTTGTCATAGATGTAGGGGGTGAATCGCGCGTGCTGCTGGGGTTGTGAAGGGTTGTTTGGACAGGATTTGGGGGGCAAGTTTTGGGAGACCTTTTTTTTTTATGTAGTCACTCCACAGTTCTATTAAGTAAATTAAGAGGCATAGCTGTGCATTGCTTTATGTAATTTATTGTCTAAAAGAATATAGTATGACCTCACACATCAAACACAGTGGTTGTTTACCAGTTCACAAAAGAGCTATTTTTAACCTCACTGCAAATAATACAATTTGTCTAGAGCCATAAAACCCTTCAGAAAAGGATAGCATGAAAAGTTTTACATGTAATTACTACATACAATGCATGTGATGCAGTTAAAGAACCACAACTTTATTTCAGTGCTGGGGTTTAAGAACCATTAAAACAATAACATTTTTACAACAAGTAGATCCATCAGAAGACTACAAAGCTTCCTGTCTGAAGCTGTTAAGATGCTCATAAATATGTGTTTTATATTATTCACTTATTTCTGTTTTATTCAGTATTTTTATCAGACTAATTCTTCTCACTAATATATTGTAGATCAAAAAGTAACAACTTTTTGCTGTATGTTATTAATTTAACAATGAATTCACAATAATTTGATTTGATTAAAAAACACCATACATTTTTTCTGGAAAATTGACTATTTATGGAATGTAGTTTGCAGCCAAAATAACAAAACAAAATGACTGAGTAAAAAACACTAAACCTTTTTCTATTAGTGTCACTGTGTTTTGGTGTTTTTATGCAAAAATGAACCAAACCACACAGAAAAACCGCTAAAATGTAGCGATTTATTACCATTTATATATGAAACTCCTATTCAGTTCTACATATTCTGTAATAGCCACAGTGCAGGGCCTAAAGAGTCACACGGGGCTTCGGAACTGCAGATTGCAGACTCCTATACCAGCTTATTGAGACAGTCTAAACTTCTTCAACTTGATAAAAGCTGAGGTCGTTAAAAAGAGTTATCCACTCCAGTTAAAACACATACCTTTCTTTACCTAGCCACTGAACCTCGCTTTAAGAATATCCAATCACTTTGACACCTGACATAATATGCTGAAATTTCCTCCAAAGCTGCTTATTTAGTTGGTAAAATATACAATATACAATCAGCTGTTTAAGAGAAGTTAAGGGACTATTACATTATTACATTATCTGCATCTGACAAATGTGTTCTTTACTCTAATTTGTGTTGCATTTCCAGGAAGCAATTTATATTCTTGGTGTCATGTGTTTGACAATTGCCAAATGAATCAAATGAACGATCGCAAAGGAAATTGCACCTCCCCATTTTCATAGATACAGAGTCTAATCTGCTTTAAACTTAAATTGTTGCTACTACAGAGGGAGAAAAGAGCCATCTATGCCTTCCTAATTATGAAAAGCCCCTTAGCCATTCTTCAGTGTGTTGGACTATTCCATACTTGCTTAATAAATCCAGTTACACTATGGATTGAAGTGTGGAAAGAAGAGTTCAGAAAAAAAAAAAAAAAGTCTTCATAAAAACAGTAGAACCAGTGAAGCATGAAATAACTCCCTCTTTCGTTCCCTCCCAATAGGGGTAACATGTTCCTCACTGGCCTGATAACAAATAAAAAAGAAGGATTAGGAAAGCCAGTGTTTTGGTGCCATTTCAAATCAGTGCAGATTAACTTGTCTTTCCCCCAGATGATCCAAAGAAATTCAGGGACACTGTTGAGATGGATGCAGCTGTGGGCTATGCAATGGGCACAGAAACTGGACTGTAGGGGGAATATTGTCTTTCGCTTTTATTTGAAGCCTGTAGCACTGTGGCGATAACAATAATAGCAACACAACCTACAATAAACTTCCAAGAATGAAAAGCCGAATGGTTGTTTAAAACAAAAACTATGCAGGAAAGAACTAGCTGAATGTGATGTCTAAAGAAAAGTACAACGTGAATAAAAACATGTTCCCTATCTGGAATAAAGTTTCATCTCCCTGAAAAAGTGTTGACATCCTTGTTGAAATTAAACAGTGGTGTGAGAAAAGTATTTGAACCCTTACAGATTGCTTGTTTGTTTCCTTTTTTGTGACACTTAAATGTTCCTGATCATCAAGCAAATTGCAATATTGGATAAAGATAACCTGAGTAAATACAAAAAGCTGGTTTTGAAATTATATTTTCATTCATTAAGGGAAAAAAATCCAAACCACCCTAGCCCCTCTGGAAAAAAGTCTCTCCTCCCTTGTTAAATCATGAATTAACTTTGATTAAACTTTTTTTTTTTTTTTTTTTTAAATCTGAGCTCAATTTTCCAAGCTTAACCCAGATGTGATTTTTGCCTGACCTGCTGATATAATAAATTATTGAAACAATCTGACAGCTGAAAGATCTCAAAAGCAACAGATGATCAAAAACAGTAGAAAAACATGAAGTCATTCATATCTATTAGTCTGGAGAAGATCACAAAGTCATTCTAAGACTTTGGGATGCCAGCGAACCAAAGTCAGAGCCATTATCCACAACTGAAGAAAACATGCAGCAGTGGTGAACCTTCCCAGGAGAGGCCAGTCAACCAAAATTACTCTAAGAGCACATTGATGAAACAGGAGATCACCAAACAACCCTGAACAACATCTATAGCAGGGCAGGGCACTCCATTAGAGATAGGGTGAGGAGCTTGGCCATCCAGGAGGGGCTTGGAGTCGAGCCACTCCTACTTCATATAGAGAGGAGCCAGTTCAGGTTACTCGGGCATCTATACCGGATGCCTCCTGGACGCCTCCCCCGGCAGGTGTTCCAGCCATGAGCCACTGGGGGGAGGCACAGGACACGGCCCAGGACACGCTGGAGGGACTATGTGTATCAGCCCCTCTTGTCCAGCCCCTCTTGGGTTTCCCCAGAGGGGCTGGAGAAGGTGTCTGGGGAGAGGGAAGTCTGGGTGTCTCTACTGAGTCTGCTGCCCCCGCGACCCAGTTCTGGATAAAGCGGAAGACGACAACGACATCTTAGCCCCACACAAACTTTATTGTTTTGTAATACATTCACTCCAATCATAGCTGCAAGTTTTTAGGGAGATGTCCCTATCTAGAAACTGAAAGGTTTGCCCATTCTTCTGTTCCATATTTATCTAATCTGGGCACATTTTTCTACATTTTTGCAGTATGCCTTTATGGCTCGTGGCAAACTTTGTTAGTGCCACTGTTCTACAAAGACCAAATTAGTGTAGAGCAAAACTAATACTTGTCCTATCAGCAGTTTCTGCCAATTGAGCAATGTATCTCTGCAGCTTCTCCAGAGTTACCATGGGTTTATTGGCTGCTTCTTTGGTTAAAGCTTCAGTTTTTGCCATGCTTTATTCCCTAACCCTGCTTTAAAACCCACCTCCCCCCACAGAGTGACACACGTTGAGCATTTATGGAAATACAGCCTGCCGTTATGGTTGTTTACCCACGCTAAGTGTAACGTCATTAATCATGTGCTGAAGTTCACAGGATTTAATGCCACAGCAATAATTTAAACACACATCATTTTCTAAGGATGTCATTACTGTATATAAACCATTTACATGAAATTTACTGCTGCTGTTCGTTGCTTCAAGGGCATTTGGCAGCTAAAGGGTTTTCATAATAAAAACATGAAGGTCTAGCCCTATGTTTTATCAACCGGCAGAAATAATAGCGCCAACGCTTCACATTTACTTTGTACACTGGCTCGGTGATAGGAAATCAATAGGTATCTTTCCTGAACCGGAGAGGGTGTAAATTGGGAGGGATATAGCTCGATGTGACTCACAATGGCCGAGAAAGGACACTGCAGCTTATTTCTGTAGCATATTTTTATCCTGCAGCACAGCTTCATTTGTTATGGCCTGCTTATTTCCTGCAGTAGTATAGCAGGCATAATCAAACAGGAGAGGAAGTCATAAAGACTTAGCTTTGAGCCATCAGGATGCTCATTTGCAAACACTTACTTTACATTGCAGGGTGGCAGAAAGAGGAAATGAATTTGCTAATTAGGCAGTGCAATTGTCTGCAGCTTCATCTCCAAATTTGGATTTTTATTTTCTTCCAATGTTTTTTCATATATA